>JBAWJQ010005427.1:0-42767 GCA_037783105.1 Bactrocera zonata | reverse complement strand
GCATTACGAGTACGTAATTTAAATAATGGTCTCACAGCGCCATAACCAAAGTCCATTAAAAACGAAGCGCGAGTCATAGTACACTCAAATCCTCATGTTCAATTTTATTCTAATACCAATTAAAGTTTACAACGCGCATTTCCAATCATTCAGCCACTATATTTTTCTGCCATTTTACCTGCGTTTCCCAGCATTTGTAACAACTAAGCCAGCCAAACGAAGCAGCGATTTAACTATTAAAAAGGCACCAGCACAAAATACAAATCTCACAAAATAAAAGCTTGGACTTGTGCCCGTGGCTGTGCGTCGAGAATGAAAATGGACGCGAAATAAAGAATAAAAATAAAAAAATTAAATAAAAAATAAAATAAAAACTCGTAGAAAAATAACAAATGGTTATATAAATACACGATGCGACTACATGACTAAAGGACTAAGGGGGACGACGACAACAGGACACCATACATGATGACTACACGAATAACAAAGCGCCAATGTGTTCGCATTGTAATCACTGCGCTGCAGCGTGGCAAAGCGCGCGCGACGACAGCACAACAGACTCATCGTGCGCTAGAATGACAACGCATGAAGACAAAATAGCGGCAGCACTACGCGGGAATTGTGGACGCACCGCGCGCCCTGCCACGTTATAACGATCACGACAGCGTTCAGCTTGACAAGGCACAGGGCGCGCACTGCATTTACTATGTATGCTGGGTATGCTATTGTTGTGCAAGTGGGCGTATGTTGGTGTGCGCGCTCGTGGTATCCTTTTTCAATAGGATTACCACAGATTTACATGAGAACGCATCGAAAGTGAATTGCACGAAATGGCATGGATGAAGTGGTATTGCGAAAACGACTGACCCCCAGCAACACATTGCCACAGATAGCCAGCCGGCCAGCGTTGCTCAGCCGTTCGATGCGCTCAATCAGCAAATCGCGTCGCCACCTTCACCAATGCCGCACCAATTTGCGCTGCTTTTTTGCTCTTGTTACAGCGCAAAGTTTTTATCTCCATTTGAAACATTTTGCGCGCCGTTTTCCCGCTTTCCGGCATGCAACATTTTTTGCGCAGTTCTTTGTACATTTTTTTGTGATTTCATTTCACTTTTTTGCGATTTTGGTGCAATTTTTATTGTAAATTTTTCATTTCCTGGCGCAGGCGGCAAAACGAGCGCGCTTTTGCGTATTTACATTTGTGCGGATTATGGTGATTTCCTGCAGGTGGAAATGCCAACAGCGCGTAATACTACCCGTAGGGTGGGGCGCGCGCTGGACTGGAACAACCGAAGTTGATATAAAGTTTAATAACTTAATGACATCTAAATTGGAAGCGATGACACTCTCTGGCTTAGCCCTTGTTTTGCGCGCGGATTTTCTTAAACATATTTATTTATTTGTATGCCTGCGCTTTTAAGCCAATTTCCAATGCTGCCACACATTTTTATTTATGAAACAAGCAAAATGCGATGTCAGCATTAAATGCAATTTAAAATGGCGTCAAATGAATTTAACAGATGATATCGTCAATAAACTTGCAACGCGTCGCGCTTCACCCAAGCCACGTCAGGTGACCTAAAAGCCACGTACACAGTAGAAACCGTCAGCCGTTCCAATAAAAACACACCCCGCTTACTTATTACCTGCGCCTATGCCCCAACCGCCACCAATGCGGGAGCGAGCGCCAGCGTCACCCACTTCATTACCATCAACCTTAACAGCAACACCGCCAGCTCCACGCCATCGACGACTTCAACGGCATCGTTTTGTACGTACATAAAATTGTTATTGATTCAGCAGCAGTTGTAGTTGCGAGCGATTTATGCGATTTCCGCTTAATTTGTTTGCATAAATGCGAGCAGCAGTTACAACAACGCAGCAGAGTCACCCCACCGCCAACGCAACATCAATGCAACAAACACAAACAAGTTCACAACACTCAGTCACCACGCTGCTGCTGTTGTTGTTGTACTTTCCTGTTGCTCATAAAATTATTTGCGTACTCATTTCAAGGATATTTATACGTATTTTTATGCAACTAAATAAATAAATAAGTGAAACATAAATACAGTTACATGCAACAACAGCTCACTGGCATTTGCCCAGCTCGAGATTCAGGCGGCTTACGGCGACTGTGTTGGCTCTACAAGGCTTACCTGCAACGAGAGGAGAGAGAGAAGCATATAAAAAGTGGTATTAAAAAGCCGTTCGTCTCGAAGATTTCAAGCGTAAAGCAACAAAAACAATATAAAAAATAAAAATACGAGCGTAAAAGTGAGTGAAATTATTTCGCGGCCAAAAACAGGAGGCCCCCGACCCCCCAATTTTCGGTATGGTGCAATAGTAAAATTTAAATACTTTGGGTTATGGAGGCAGTAATAGACTTTCATGTCACGACCACTTATTATTAGTCGTTTCGGTTTTATAGTGCAATCATTGTTTTCCTCTTCTTTTTCTCTTTGCTAAAAATTTGAGAGTGCTGGCAGATAAAACAAGAAAAAACGTTAACTTCGACTACATTTTAGCTCTAATAGCCTTCCTAGGTACAAGTCTTATGCCCAAAATGGTATATAAAAATCTCCATTTTGATTTTGATCATTCAGTTTGTAAAGTGTGATCCATTTCGAGATACCCTACTTTTTTAAGTAAAAAACACATAAACTTCAATTGTAAAAGGAATGATTATTATCATTAGAAAGTACATTCTTTGGCATTTATTTTGCGAAGATTATTTCTTTCAAATATTGGCCGGCGCGACGTCTCAGATGGTCCATCCGTAGAAACCAATTTTCGACGACTCGTTCGAGCATTTCGACTGGTATCTGGCGAATGTGTCAAGCATGTTGTTTTGCTCCAAGGGCTGATTCAAAGCGGGATTGTCCGCATAGACTTTAGGCTTTACAAATTCCCACAGGAAAAAGTCTAATGGTGTGATATTCACGACCTTGGTGGCTAATCGACCGGCCCAATACATGAAATTAGCTAAGCATTGAAGTGTTCTCTCAATAAATCCATTGATTGATGCGATGTGTGGGAAGTGGCACCGTCTTGTTGAAACCAAATGTCGCCGAGATCACTACTTTCAGTATCAAGCATTAAATAGTCGGTTATCATCGCGCGATAACGGTCGCCATTGACGGTTACGTTCACATCGGCATCACTTTTGAAGAAATACTACTGTGCCCAATAAGGTGACATTGTATTTATTTTGAAAATTCTTTATTTATTCTCCCAAATAAATTTCATCCCCTTCAAAGTAATCCCCTCCCGATGCAATGCACTTATGCCAACGGATTTTCCAATCTTCGAAACACTGGTTGTAGTCACTTTCCGGGATGGCCTTCAGTTCCGTCTTCGCTGCGGCTTGAATCTCCTCTATCGTATAAAAACGGTGTCCCCGGAGCGGTCTTTTGAGCTTGGTGAACAGCCAGAAGTCGCACGGCGTCAGATCAGGTGAATACGGTGGTTGCGGAACGATTTGGGTTGTGTTTTTGGCGAAATGATCACGAATTACGAGGGTAGTATGGGATGGTGCATTATCGTGGTGTAAAACCAAGAATTGTCTTTCCACAATTCCGGCCCTTTTAGGCGGATAGCGTTACACAAACGACGCATAACGTTCAAATAATATTCCTTGTTGACTGTTTGACCGGTTGGAAGGAATTCATAATGCACAACACCACGATAATCGAAGAAAACAGTCAACATGCCCGTGATTTTTGAGCGACTTCGGCGCGATTTTTTAGGCACGATATTCGCTCGATTGATCGGTTGTTTCGGGGTCGTAAGCATAGATCCAAGTCTCATTGCCAGTTATAATGCGTTTCATGACACCCTGGTAGTCGGAAAGCACCGTTTCACACACTTCAACGCGACGCCTTTTTTCCAAAAAATTCAATGTTTTCGGTACCAGTCGAGATTTGACGCGCTTGAGGCCCAAAACATCCTTCAAAATGGTATTGGCAGAGCCTTTCGATATGCCAACTTCATCAGCAAAGTCTCTAATTGCTAATCGACGGTTTTTCAACACCAAATCTTTGATTTATTGAACGTGATTTATTGGACGCTCTTCGTCTTCGACACGTTCACGGCCGGCTTGGAACTCACTATACCACGTGTAAACATTTTTTTTAGACATAGCCTCATCACCAAACGCTTTCTGCACCATCCTCAACGTATCCGCAGCAGAAAATTGATTCCGTAAACAAAATTTAATGCAAATTCTTTGCTCAACAAATTTCGACATCGCAAAAAACGTATCTCAAACACTAATGAATATTTTGACATGAAATTTGTCATAAATGTGACTGACAGTACTACCAACCTAAAAAAAAAAATAATTGTCGAAATTATTCGACGCGTGCAGTTTAAATTCAAATGTCACCTTATTTTTTGGACACAGTAGTATAACAGATAATTCCACCGACCCACAAGCCCCACCAAACCGTCGATTTTTTTGGATGAATTGGCAGCTATTAAATTTCTACAGGTTGCTCTTCGTCCTCCATACCCATTGAGAAAAAAATGGAACTCATCGCCGAACAAAATTTGGGTCGAAAACTTCAGATCTTTTTGGAACTTTTCAAGAGCCTATAGAGTGAAACGATGTCGCTTGGGAAGGTCAAGCGGCTTCAGTTCTTGCAAAAGCTGTATTTTGTACGTTTTCAATTAATAATATCTTAACGTAAAATGCGCCAAGTCGTTCGATACGTCCGTCAGAGTTGCTACGATTGCTTTCGACTCAACTCTTCACGGTCTTCGTGCTCTTAGCTACGGTTGCTATCTATTCTGTTGAAAATTATGTAATAATGAATGGTGGGTCTCAAAATGGGTGATGATGTTGCGAACAGTATGTTCAGTGGGCCGATTATGTTGACCATAAGTTGAGTGAAGTGCTCTCAGTAATTCTTTCCATGATAAAATGTCAAACAGTACTGAACAAAAATAGCATGACACGTCTTACATGAAAAAGGCTATTGAAAAAAGTATATTTACTTGGAACACCCGTTATAATAATAGCCATAATCTATAGCGGTCGGATGTGACCGCTTTGTTAGGATATTGTAGAGTTGTAAAATATCGTAAAAATAATTTCTGAAATAAAAGGGTTTCCTTACAAAGACAGCTGGATCCTTAGTGTTTTGCTATGATGGGTTCTGTCCAATTTTGGCACAGTTTTCTATCGATATCTCAGCAAAAGATATATAGATAGACGAATATGGCTAAATCGGCTCAGCTCATAACGCTGTATACATGTATATCTGGTAGGATCTGCAGCGTTTTCTTCTGTGTAACAATTTGGAGACCAAGTTTACTAGGTCAGGAGATAAATATCAAGAGATCGAAAAGCTGAAGGCGCTAAAGGTACCAAAATGCCTTACTTGTGGCCAAAAATGGGTCAAATAAACTAAACTAGGAAGATTAGTTTCTGGAAACAGTCTTATTAATGATTGTTGGTTCAGATATCGGATGAATATTATTTGTAGGTTCAGAGATCGGGTGAAACCTACAAGTATATCAGTAGTAATTCGGATACCAGGGGCACAGCCTAAGTGGACCATGAGTTGAAAAACTCTTCCGAATTGGATACACATAAAATTTTTAACGTTCATACTACGGCAGCCTTACGGAAGTGCTATGTATTACTTATGTCTAGTAAACTATCATACCAGAGGCTTTATCTCTTGAAGACGTTCTAAGGATGCACAAAAACAGAAAATATTCATTACTGTTTATGAATAAATAACTCTTTTCAAAAATATGGCAACATTGAAAATTATTGGAATAGGAGTTTAAAACCCAAAAATTTAAACTCTGTTGGCTAAGCTGATTTCAAAGAAGAAATGCGCACCACACCATAGAACTGGAGACGAAAACCCGGGTTGGGGTATTTACTATACATCATTATTTATGTGATCCTTCCTAAGGCAACAACACATAAAGCAGTAAAATTCAGAACAGAGAGACTCATGTTAAGGCATCAGCAGAGATCTGATGGCTTAAGAAAGACAAATAAGCTGGCAAGAAGCATAACAACAACACACAATGCACGACAGCAATGTTCGTAGTGACATCAGCAAGTGAGCGAGTTAGAAACCGCATTATTGCCACACAGTCAATGATGCCACCATGTTGCCATATTTTGATTTCAACTTCAGCAATTGCTGCTTTCAACTGTAATTCTCCACTACTAACTGCGATGTACGAGTCAACAGCTCGTGCGCTGCATGTTGCACGTAGCTTATTGCAGCTTACTTGTCGTCGCAAGTGAGTGCCGAACGAGGCGCTTGAAGCAAAGACACAACCATAAAGCAAACCAACCGCATTTTTATTGATGCAACCAGCCGCTGTGACTGCTGGTTAAGCGCGCTTGTGTTTGTGTGAGTGTGTGTGTCTATACAAACATATACTCGTATGTGTGTTGTACAGTGCAAAATTTCGCTATAAACACGATATATAATGGTTAAAAACGACTAGTTACTTACAAATATTTGCACTGTATAGCGCAATTAAGACCTTGCCACATGCAGTTGCCACTTTCTGATTTCTTTCGAATTCTCCACACTTCTTGCTCTGCTGCGCACGACAAGTCGAAGTTGTCGATTTGTGGAATTGGGTTTATGCTTTGTTGACTGCAGCAGCAATGAATCGACATGCTCGGCTACTCGTACTTGCCACAAATACCTAGCTGTAGATAGAACCACGAACGCAGTGCATCATGAAGTAAAGGTTTTTAAATAACTTAAGACTTTTCGTAGCAAACGCATTGATAGAATCCAACTAATGTACTCCACATTAGGGTGGTTCTTAAGAAAAAATAATAAAAATTGTTCAAATCGAAAATAACAGAGATATCGTTTAGGATGTTAATTGCGGCACTGTCTGAAGACAAGTAGGGCTCGTTGCAGAGCTGTAGGACTTGGATCTTCGGCATCGGATCTTTAGAACCACCTTAGTGCTCATAAAAATGCCGGCAAGTGCATGATTGTGTGCTGTTGCATGTCGCTACTGCAGTGGTAGCTGGTTATGGCCGACACGGCGTTGGCGGCAGCGGCGCAGGCGCGTTCGCCACCACCAGCCCGTTGAGACGGCGCAGCGACGGCCATGGCCAAGGTAAGTAAAGTAAGAAAACACTAAATTCCAATAATGTGTAGTAATGATTATTATGCACTACCTTTCATGCAACATTCTTGGCATGTTACAAGTTGCATGGCAACCGACCGCTTTTGCCAGCCAACTTTTTGTGGTTGCCACCATTTAAGTGCACTTTAACACACACACACACACACACACGAGCGCGTAGAAAATAAGTGTGATATAAAATAATTCTCTTTGAAATTAGCAGAGCGTGGAAATACGTGTAAAACAAAAGCATTACACAAGTAAAATAATCAGCACTTATTTGCGGAGGAAGAAAAGAAAATCAAGTAAAAAGCAAAGAAAGGGAAAGAAAATGCTAAGCTCCGGTACGAAATTGCATGTAAACGCTAATTGTTGCATGCTCAAGTGTTTGTGGTTGCATACACACTCTCACACTCTCAGCGGACACACTCCACTTCGAGTGGCAAAGCGGAAGAAAATCGTGCAGCCACTTTTGCTGTTCTTGCCAGTGAAACTTCGCGAAAGCCAGCAGTCAGCAGGCAGCCAACGCTAGGGAGGCAAAGGAACGGCGGCGTCTATTTTGACCATGAACCCGTAACAACTGAGTGCATTCGCTTTGCGTCGGGCCAGCAGCAGTGCCGCGTTCGCTAAGTTCATTGTCAGCAATGCAATTTGAGCATAACAATAAAGTTGCAGCATCAAGCGGCTTTGGGGCAAAGTGTAGGTCTGCTGCTGCGGGAGCGATGCGAGTTCTTAGTCACTGCTGTGCAATGTGTTGCGTCGTCATTACGATTCGTTTATGCTCGTCTTTTGGGTGTATTTTTGGTAAGTGCTTAACGAATGATTTTATTTTCCATTTTTTTCTTCGCAGATTTATTTTTGGTGCTATTCAAGTTAGGATTACTGTCTACAAATTTACACAACATACAGTACGACCTCGAAATGTTGAACTAAGATAAAACCCAAAAAATAACTGCATATGTAAAGAATGAAAGCTATTCTCTAGATAACACAATGATACCTAAAAAGATTTTATTTAAAAAGAATTTCAAAATATTGACGATTGGAATCCCGTTAATGGACGACTTACTTTCTTTTAATAAGGAGCGATAGTGTCCTCCGAAACCTAGCTACAGTACGCCTTAAACATTTTAACCCTCTGTTGACTCCTTGAGATCATTTCGACCATTTTTTCCAAATCATTATTAGAAAGAAGAAGAAACGTGAACTTCAATTACACCGGCGCTATAATACCTTTCACAAATATAAAAGATTCCTTACAGTAACATAATTTCGATTACTCACTTTCTATGGCAGGTCTATGATATAGTGATCCGATCTGTACGATTTCTTCGGAGATTGCATTATTGGTTTAGTTAAAATACCAAAATCATCGTCAGGATCGGGAAGGACCTCTCCGAGACGTTCGATACTAAACGAGGTTTCATACAAGGCGACTCCCCATCTTGCGACTTCTTCAATCTACTGCTGGAGAAGCTGAATCGAGAAGGCACAGTTGTGTACAGCTGCTGGCGTGATATTGATATTTCTGGCTTAAACATCCGCGCCGTTAGTTCTGCTATCTCCAGACGAGGGCAAGACGAAATATCTCCAATAACGTCCTGGTAGGAACCACGTCACTGTTGACAGTCATAACTTCGAAGTCTTAGATACTTTCTTGGGACCAGTATTAACACTAACAATGTCAGCCTCGAAATCGAACGCTACTTCGGAATGAGTAGACAATTGAGAAGTAAAGTCCTTTCTCGACGAGCAAAGGCCAAATTCTACAAGTCACTCATCATCTCCGTCCTGCTATATGGTGCAGAAGCATGGACGATGACAACATTTCACGAGTCGGCGTTACGAATTTTCGAGAGAAAGGTTCTGCGGAAGATTTATGGTCTATTATGCATTGGTAATGTCAAGTACCGCAGTCGATGTAACGATGAGCTCTACGAGATATACGACGGCATTGACATACTTTAGAGAATTAAGAGACAGCGGCTCCGCTGGCTGGATCATGTCGTCCGAATGAATGAAAACACTCCAGCTCCGGGAGTATTCGACACAGTACTCTCCGGGGGAAGCAGAGGAAGAGGGAGACCTCAGCTCCGTTGGAAAGACCAGATGGAGAAAGATCTAGCTGCACTTGGAATCTCCAATTGCCGCCAAACAGCGAAAAAGAGAAACAACGGAAGGAAGAAGGGAAGAAAAAGCAATCGAAGCGGTGTCTTCGCCAAATAAGTCGAAATCCGGGTGTCGGAAGTTGCATTTCGACAAATCTCTACAACTATTAATCTAACTCAATCAATATTTCGTCGGAGACTTTAAACTTTAAATATGTGTACGACTTCTGCCCATCCAGTAGGGTCGAGTAGGGCAAAGCAAATCACACTTAACTTTGTTCTCCTCGAAAAATGCACATTTAGTAAAAAGCCAAAAGCGAACCAATTAAGATAAAAAATCGATCAAAACCCAAATTCAAGTGCGTTCAATTACAAGAGTTTTGGGAGAAGAACAGCAGAAATACTAAGAGGGCGGCTGGGGAGGGGAGCGCAACAAAATCTCAGCTTAAAATGCTGGCTGCATAACCAAACATATCGACGCTGACATGCGTTGCAATACAAAGAACAGCGACTAAGTTGGGCAAAACGAGTTTGGCAACTTGCAACGCGATTCTTCTGGACAACGGAGCGGTTAAGGGATGCAAGGAACCAGCAGCATTCAACAGCGAACGCCGCGTCTTCCAGCAACTTGCCATACTAAACGCAAAACATCCTCATTATGCTTGTGTAGCACGCCAAAAAAAAGAACAAGGCCGCGACTACGCTAAGTGGCAGCACAACAAAAATAATACAAGTGCATTTTAGTGCGTGCGAGTTGACGGAAAGCTGCGGAATGGTGGCATTTAGGAGTTATAGTGGATGCCACAATACGGTGAGGCGGCATTTTTCGCATTCCACACTGCAGAAATGCCTGTGAAGACAAGGCGGATCGCCTGTTGCTGACTAGTCTGACGGCTTTCAAACTCGACGATGCTCCTTCACCAGTTGATGCGTTGATGCTGCGTCAACAATGAGGTAAATGTATTCGAACGCGTTCTCAGACAGCTACCGATTGGGCCACGTTTTGCGGCATGCTGAAAACCGTACACATACCGCTATTTGCGTCTGTGCAGCGAAGCGGTATCGTCGTCGTCTACGGCCCCCATTCCTGGTAGTCATTGAATTCACCAACAAGCATTGAAATTTGCAAATTAATTGCAACCAATACTTGACGTCGAATGAGCGGAGATTTCAAATGTTGCCAGTCAATCAACCGAGCCCCAACCAACATGGATTAAAATACACACTCGTTGATGGAGATGCCAACACCGCCGCCTGCAGTGGCACTGATGATGCTAATACCTGATGAAATGAAAATATTTCAATAATAATTTCAATGAAAATGCCATTGAATGGGTTGATCTGTTTGCTGTTGTTGACTGCCGGAGGGGCGACAAGCACCTAAGCGACAGCAGGCAATGGCAGGACAAACGGCTACTTTACGGCAACACTCACATGCGAAACTCAATGCGCCGCAATGCAGTTGCCTAGCTGCGTTGAGCTCTGGTAATTATCCTTTCACTTAATTCTCCCAATAAATACAAAGGCTTAACCTCACATATGTACGACGCAAACACATACTCACGGCCTGCTCATTATGCCTCCTACGCTATTCTCGCATTCCTTTTTACTGCCGGCTTGCAGTGTTTTCATTTGAAAAGTGTCTGTGGTTGCGGGTTAAACTTGTTATGATTACGAATGTAATGAAGCATAATCTGATTGGGCGCCACTAGTTGCCACATTACGACCACGCAAGGGCTGCAGTTGCATCCCCTCGCCATGTTCCACAACTGCTGCAATCGAATGTTGGCAAGGAACAGCTACTTGTTGTTAGCTTTTCAGCTTCCCAGCGGCATTCGCTGTTGACTGCTCACTGAACTTGTTCCGCATTCGGAAGGAACAGGCACTTAATATTTCACTTGAATTGAAGTCGCACTTCTGCGAACCCCGTTAACTACTACGCTTTTTTCTTTTTTTTCTCCTTGATAATCTATCTTGGTTATCAATTCAAATATTCCGACAACTCTTGTCAGGGCATTGAATTGAATTGTTAATAATTATATTCACCTTTTGATTTACTATTACTAAAAGTTGTTCCGAAGCTTGCTTTCGATTCTGACTGAAGTTTTACGAAGGTCGGACTTATATTATGGTCACTTTTGTGAGAGCTACTTGTTAACCTTAAATTCTTCATTTAGAATAACGAGTAGACGCTGGATTCATAAGAAAAAATTTTTGTTAGCAACATTATGTGCCATCGTCTTTGAAGTGTCTCTAGTCAAGTTGGTATATGCTGAACTTTTCAGGTGCATGTAAGCGTCCGTGCTTAACCCCTTCCACCTTACTGGCTCTGAAGTATTGTTTTTAGACTAAAACAAGAAAACCCGTTAACTTCGGTTAGAGCAAAGCTATAGTACCCTTGAACTGGATAACCTGGATCATGGAGTTGCTAAACCGAACTCTGACGTCTCCTTGTCTGCCAATATACCAGCGAGCGAGCTGTGGCTGGGAAGAAGCCGTTGGAAGAAAGAATGGTTCAAAGCTTGAAAGAATGGTGGGTGGAGGGCACTACTGTCGAGAGCTCTCTATCAACTCCAGCTTCAGGCTTCTCGACTATTGCAGTGTTTTCCAAGACGAGGTGGCCGCTATTAAAGTAGCAATAGATTTATTGTTCCCGAGAGCAGCCTACTTCAGGGAGGTAACCATCCATTAACAGTGCGTTCAGGGTTGGTTAAAGAGTACCTAACCTCGCTATCAATAGCATCGTGTGTATTTGTGATAGACTGGTATGGGTGCCAGGCCACAGCGAAAGCAGGAAATTGTAAAGTTGATGAGCTAGCAAGGAAAAGCACGCTAGAACCGATATCTGTGGAATAGGAACGGGTTGGTGCTCCCGTATCTTATTGAGTTCTACTACTATATAACCGGGCGTCGCGGGAGCTAGGCCAAGACTGGGCCATCGGTATATGCGCTGTCGCAAACGCCTTTAGGTCCAAGTTGTTGGATTTCTAAGATG
Organism: Bactrocera zonata; assembly: GCA_037783105.1. Lineage (NCBI taxonomy): Eukaryota > Metazoa > Arthropoda > Insecta > Diptera > Tephritidae > Bactrocera > Bactrocera zonata. The sequence goes on along the minus strand of JBAWJQ010005427.1, from coordinate 30,539 downwards.
CCATTGCCCTATTTGTGTTCATGCGGGATGGCTGGGAATCTTACCAGACGCCATGAAGCTGTATTATGGAAGTAGGTGAGGTGGCAAACAACTTAAAAACTTGACTGTCTCGCATTAGGGAAGTCAAGACTTAAACATTTGAGAGCGCATATATTCAGACGTCGCATCAACTGGCGGGAATGAACCTAAACGCCTGTGCAAATTTGTATTGGTTACTAAGCGTTTTGCTAATTTATAAGTTCGAAAGGACTACGTAAAGCAGTCCATGTGCGATCTCTCGAGATCAGCCATCTAACCTAATCTAACTTAAGCTATAATCGAAGGACTACCATCACGAATCGAATAACTTAAATTTATCAAGGTTTAGTAAGATTTTAATATTAAAAATCTTAAAAAGAGTACACCCTGCTTGAAAAAATGTCTTTCGAAGCACATTTTCGAACTTAAGATGTCTTAAAAGTTATAATGCATTTAGCTTAATAAATCAAGAGAAAGTCATAATTCATAGTGATGTCTTTAGTTTTTGAAATACGATGTCTCGTGTAGTATATAAGTGTGTTTGTATGTATGGCAGCCAACGTCACTCACTCGCTAGCGCGCCTGACAAACAAAGGCACGATTCGAATGGCATAGCAACACAAACCGCCATCTTTCAGCAGCGACGACGTTAATCGAAAACGAAAGACAACAAAAACAATAATAAGTATAGCGAATAAAATCTGCAATGCAAAAAGTGTTAATAAAACGAAGATGAGGACTGGTTATGGGTACCTACTTCTTTGGTTAGTTGCCCTATTGGTTTGGCTGTTGCCACTGTGGCACGAATGCGCCGCGCTGCGTGTTGGCCGGTTTGTTGAACGCGGCGGCACTTTAGTTAAGGGCCTCAAGGCCAAGGTTTGCCAAGAACTGTAGGTAGATCAGACCAGTTTCAGTAGACAATACATGCATACAATGCATAACGCTGTATGTCTGTGTGTAGGTAGTTGGTGAAAAAAGTGCAGCCAATTTTAGTGCGAAGACAGAGACAAGAGTTGGGCCTGGGCTATTAATCTTCACAAGTCGATTGGCTACAGAAAACTGGAAATTGCGAGACGCGATAATATCTGGCGCAGCAAACAATGGCTCTGGAGAAGAAAGAAAGGATGTCAAGCACAAAAGAGGCCAACGAAAATCTTAAAGCACATTGCGGCTAGAATTGTAGAAATACCGCAGAGCACACGCTCGAATTTAAATGCATTTTGGTTGTAGAAATTTAGAAACTCGAAAAAATGTAGCAACCGCCATTTTAGACTAATAAGCGCGCTGACAATGTAACGGTAATGGCATTTTATGCAAGCGATGATGTAACAGGTTGCTTTCGGGCGACTTTGGTGCACTATTTTTGGCTGAATGCCAAGACTCTTGCCAATATTTTCGTTTGCTGACACCAAAAAGTTGCGGTGTAAATTAAGTTAAGAAGAGAACAAGCACTTCACTCCACACACACACATCCGCAACCGGAGCCATTTGTATCCCTGTGTGAGAGCGGTAATTGTGTGAGCGATTTCGTATATACGCCTGTTTGTCTATTAAAGGCATAAATTAAATCGTTGGCGGAGCAGATTGGCGTCGAGAACGTCGACGAGAAAAGCACATTTAAGCTGTTGAATAATAAATGCGCAACTGGTGTTAAATGCGGCAACTAACAAACGCCAACAACACCAACACAAACAGCGCGCCGAGCGCAACGAAGACAATAATGATGGCGAGCGAAAGCAGGCTAAGAGAGACAATAAACGGCAACAAGGAGCAACAGCTGCCAGCGCCACAGACGCGAAACACCGGCGCGGCAGGAGGCAAGCGTTGACCTGATTGCGGCACGAGTAACAGGTAAACTGTTATACGGGTCGGATATGTAAGAGTTGGCACTGTGTCGCGTGTGCTCCAAAGAGCTTTGGCAAAGAGAGCGCCCAACGCAGTGGGGAAACGCAATTTGTGTGCGCCAACAACCCCAACTGTTGCTTTGGAGTGCTGCCACTCTTATACAAAGCTGTGCTGTGAGCCCCTCACGCGTGGACTGTGGCCTAGCAGGAAGGGGACTAATGTTAGCGCCGCTCATGTTAAAAGCACACGCGCACTGTTAATGGTAAAAGCCACTTCCGGCGCTGTTGGCTAACAGAGCCGCAATCAGTGGTTAACAGTTCGTGCGCTGCTCGCTAAGAACGCGCCGCTGCTTTGAGCCGAAATTCAAACGCAAGCGGCAACGACTTTTTATTGCAGTTGCAAGTGACAAAATTTTTGCGAATTAAACGACGGCAATTTTTGATTGGCCGAACGCCGACGCTAATTGAATTCGAAGGAAAGTATAGTGTTTGGTGCGTTTGATTTGAGCGGCAGGCCGTTGGGTTATATGATAAAGTGGCGATATTATTTTCGTGCGTATGAAGTTTGACTGAAAAAAGTTCGAGTTAAAAAGAATAACACCCGAAAAACTAAATATGAAACGGTTTACATAGAGAAGTCATTTTTGAAGCAAAATGTAACTCAATTGCCGCCAGTTCATGTCAGATGCTGCTTCGCCGACGCTAAACTACAACCACAGTGTATCCATTCAGCTTTTTCTCTAACAGTTTATAATGTTGCGAATGTCTGATATCGAGGAAAAGTGCATAAATAGAAGAAACTCATACTCAATTATGAAAATATTTCCACACATTCTTATGAGTGATTGACTCTGGATGGCCAATTGACGAATATATCAGTAAAATAATGGAAAACGTTGATTTCGACCATCATGTAAGCACTCTTTTTGATTGCCCAGGATCCAAATATTGTACAAAACACTATTTGGTAGTATTTAAATGAGGTTGAATATTAAAAAAGTTCGTTGAATGGTTTTCCCACGAGTTAAAGCAAAAATCCTCATAAGTTAAATTCGAAACTGAGAGTATCTCCTGAATAGCAAAAATAAAAACAATTAATTCCTGAAGCGTATCTGGTGAAAAAAAGTGGGTCACTAATTAAAATAACAAGTAAACACGGTCGTGGTCGAATCCCGGTGAGCCGGCGCCAACGCTTGCCAAGTAAGCACTAATTGTCAGGAAGAGTTTGCTGAGGGTTTGGTAGGATTGGCAGGGAATCATTTAAAATTTTTAATTTGGATCTGTACTGTCAGCAATTGGACCATTGGAAGTGAGCAAATGCCCAAAAATGGCAAGCTTTGGCTAATAGCAGAGGAATTGTGTCTCATAGCGGAAAAGCCAAGCCACACACACTGACAGTCACTCGTCAGAAGTGCGGAAAGCTCGATGGGAATTATTCTTATGCATCCGTTTTATAGCTTGGAACTGACTTCAAGTGATTACTACCTGTTTCTATACAAATACAGCTTGTGCAAGAACTGAAGCCGCTCGACCTTCTCAACCGATATGGCTTAACTATATGGGCTTTTGAAAAGTTCCAAGAAAATCCGATATTTCCGAAGTAAACTTCGTTTAGCGAACAAGCCCATTTCTGGCTCAATAGATATGTAAAGTGAATTTTGTACGAAGGGCAACCAGAAGAGATTTAAGAGCTGACATTTTATTCAGAAAAACGATGATTTGGTATGGTTTGTGAGTCGGTGGAATCATCGATCCATATTTCTTCAAAAATGATGACTATGAGAACGTAACCGTTAATAGCGACCGTTATCACGCCATGATAACCGACTATTAGATGCCTGAAATTGAAACTCGTGAACTCGGCGACATTTAGTTTCAACAAGATGGCGCTACTTCCCAGACATCGCATCATTCAATGGATTTACTGAGAGAACTTTTCGGCGAGTTCACAATTTCAAGTTTTGGATCATGTGATGTCACACCGTTAGACTTTTGTGGAAATGTAAAGTTCAACGAGTATGCGGAAAATCTCGCTTCGATTCAGACCTTGGATCAAAACATAACACGGGTCATTCGCCAGTTACCAGTCGAAAGGCTCGAACGAGTCACCGAAAATTGGAATAAACGGATGCAATACCTGAGATGTAGCAGCGGTCAACATTTGAAAGAGATAATCTTCAAAAAATAAGTGTCAAAGAATGATCTTTTCGAACGAACATTCCCCATTAAATTTGAAGTTTCTGTGTTTTTTCTTTGAAAAAGTAGGGAACTTCGTAAATATTTTAATTTCAAATTTAAAATATCTTAAATAAAAAACGTTAATTAAAAAAAAAAAGATTAATTGCGGAAAGGTCAAAATCGAAAGATAAGTAAGTCCAAATAATGAAATATTAAGGTAGAGATCTTTCGTTATACTAACAAAGAATTACCATACGAAGAGGTAGGTTTATGTTGTGATTAGTAAATTTAAGAAATAATTCAAACACACCATTTGGAGTACCTACAAGTAACGGTATTGTGCCTGCTTAGAAAACGTTGCCTACATTTTGGCGCAAATTTATTTTATAAAAAAAGTTCATAAATTTCATTTGAAACAACGTTTAAGGTTTATGAAGCAGAAAAACATAACCAAAACAGCAAAACAAACAATATAATTTAACATAATGTAAGAAAGCAGATGCTTATCACACATTTAGTACGCTTGGCTGGCATTGCAGTTTGCAATGCGCAAAGCAGACATACATTTCGCGAACCAAACAAGCATAACTCGTAGGTTCAACTAGTTTTTAATGGCGATTCGCATGAATTTCTCAACAGAAGAATAACAGAAACTAGACACGAAAGCTAAGTACGATTGCATATAATGAAGCCACGGCGGAATGCCAGCAGCGTCTGACGCCTTCACTGACGACACACAATCGATTGTAACGCAGATCTTCAGCGTTGGTCTGGCCGATGCAGCGGCCAAAGACAAAACCGGATTGGAGTCTAGAAAAGCAACCACCACATAGAACACCAGCGAATGCGTCACGATCGATGCGAAAAGTAGGAGCACCGCAACAGCAACAAAGCAAATAGCAGAGTGATCGGGCCGGTTGCACTCAGCCGATTCGCAAGGTGTATTGACCCGCAATGCAAGAATGCGGCTGACGCTAATAGTATGCGCTATTCGTTCCTTACTCGGCGCAGTCTACTTGCACATCCAATGCTTAACGATTGCCAGCATTGCTAATGGTTGGTGGTTTTGTGGCTATACTTAAAAGTTGCACGACTGCATTGCTGCGAGTAGCAAATCAAATATGCTGTAACAACGCCAAAGTCAAGTTCGACCACTTCGAGTGATCGCGCAGCACAAGGCGGGAACGAAGCAGATCTAATGCATTTCGTCTGCAAAAAAGCATTCCAGCACAGCTTGTCTGCAGTGCCCCAAAGCCGGTCTCTTAGCCGCCGAGTTCTTGAGGCGCAGCCGCAATTTCTACTGTTGCTGCCACCACTTTGGCCAGAGTAGCTCACGGTCATGGCTGACTGCGATGGTGGCGTTGCCAGCCGCGACTGTGGTAACCGCCAAGCCACAGCCGCAACGGTCCAACAAGTCACCAACAGGTTTTCCACTGCTTGCTGCAGTATTACGTGGTCGCTGCGCTACTTGTTGCAGACAAGTTCAAGAATTTCGCAATGTTGTTCGTTCCGTGTGACAGCACAGTGCTCTCGGGTGCGCGTTGTTTCGTGGAAAATCTCATCGAAGACTGTCGCCTTTGTCGCGAAAACCGGTTAGCTGCTCGGCGAGTGGCATAACTGACTGAAGGCGTAGAAAATGTTGCAACATTGGTTGCAAGGTTGTGATGGTACATGTAGATTGTACTCTTGTGGTATCACGCAGTATATTTCTTGTGCAAAGATTATTGCTTGGATAAATGCTGTTTTGCGTAACTCTGTACGCCAAATTGATAACTTTCTTTGCAGACGAGAGTTGGCTAGATGCAAATCGTTCAGTATGAAGTGCATTTTGACCAAAAACACAGGTGAATGCTGATATATACATATATATATTTTACATTTTATTGCGTCGCTCACCAAGGAATTTGGTTTGCTGACAACAGCTAATCTTATTGAATTTTTTCACAGCCAACTTCACACTCAACCGCTTTACAATTGTCCATTTGAAAGCTGATATAGAAGACTTGTTTCTCAAGTTTTTAGGAATAGTGTTTTTTGGTGCTCTGTCGAAGATGGAGGATCGAAAACAGCATTTTCGATATATTTTACAGTTTTACTATCAAAAGGGTAGAAATGTAGTTCAAGAAATGCGAAAATTATGTGATATTTGAGGAGAAGCTACATTGACCGAATGCCAATATCAAAATTTGTTTGCAAAATTTCGTTCCGGTAATTTCCATCTTGAGAAAGGCCATTTGAAGTCGTTGTGGATAACATACTGCCATGGACACATAAATAGCAAACTTGGTCAACAAATAAGAAAACATTTATTTATTCCTTAAGTTCATCACTTACGGATTTAAAGAGGAATGCGTTTTATTTTAAAAATTATTCACTTTAATATTACTAAAACACTAAAACAATAAATATTTTACTATCGCCAAAAAAAAAAGAAAACATCATTATCTTATATGACAACTGGGACACATAAACAGCACAATCTGAAAAGGGGTTTAAAAAAAGGTACAAAAATTTATAAACATTTTTAAAAAATTGCAAGAGAAAGTTCATTTCATTACTATATCCATAATTTTTAAGCACCCGCTCACATCTTCGCTGCATGCTGTCCACCAGTTCTTGACATCGTTCCTTTGGGATTGAATACCAAGGCTCCTCAATTCCAGCCCATAAATCATCAAAAGTTTTGAATTTTTTGCATGCTATTTTGAACTTTATACCATTCCACAAATTTCCTATTGGTTTCAGATCTGGGTTTTGCACAGGCCACTCATATATTCTAAACATTTCATTGCCGAGACCATACTTGACTACCTTTGCGGTGTGCTTCGGATCATTGTCTTGCATAAATGTCCAGTTTATGGGCATGGATTGAAATACAAATGGCTCCATTTTATTTTTCAACTGGTTCATTTTACCATTTATTCGAACAACTGGCACGATGCCATGCCATGAAAACACGCCCCAGACCATGATACTTCCACCGCCGTGCTTAATGGATTTTTTGGTATACCTAGGTTTAAGGGATTGACCTTGTGAACGACGGAACCTTCCTATTTGTCTTGGTTTTGTCGTTCAAAAACACGTTCCTCCAAAATTGTGCTGGTTTGTCCCTGTGGACCTTTCCAAATGCCAGTCGAATTTTGATTTGGCGTTTTGACAGGAGTGGTTTCTTCCCGGTAATTTGTCCAAAAAGTTGAGATAAGTTGAGTCGTCTTCGTACAAACTTTCTGGACACGTTCACACCATATTCGTCATTAATTTCGATCATAATTTCTCTGGTTGACTTAAAAAGGATCCGCTTTGCTCTTCCGTACTATGTTTTTGGTCAACACTAATATCGGTTTTACGTGGTCTTGGTTTATTTGGTATTTTTTTATTGACACAAGGTGGGTCTGTTCTGTTGCATAAAGAGCATTTTATAACATGTTTGGAGAGCAATGTAGTATTTTAGCAAATTTTGCCAGGATCTTTTCCTTTTTTGCTCATATTGGACATAAGGACTCCCTTTTCCGGCGTGGAATGTTTTTTTCCTTCTCATTTTAATGAAATATCCATGAAATAATTATATATTCACAGAATTAAATTAAAAATATGCGAGAACCTCACACAAAATTCAGAAAAAAAAATTATGAACTTAAAAATGTGCTATTTATGTGTCCACCTCAAATCAACACTATACGCAATAAAATTGTCGCGTACAAAATTTAATAGAAAATAAACAGTATTTTTGTGTAGAGAAATGAGCCTCATAACAGTGACAAGTAGATACACACCAAATTTTTATTGTTCAGCTACTTTAGGATTAAAAAAATTAAAATTAATATGGGATTCAGATGTGTGCTATTTATATATCCATGGCTGTATATTCGTTGGTCGGTGCATATCGTCGAATAATAACAACTCGAGGGATTGCTCGAAGATTAAATTTGACTAACGCAAACGTTCACACGCACAAAAAAGGTCGAGGATTTTGAAGCTTGACATATGGGTTCCTCTTGTTCATACAGAATGAAATTTTCTTCGCCGTAGTAACGACAGAGATTTGCTTATCAAACATCAAAGAAGTTATCCAGTTTTGAAAGGTATTGTTACTGGTGACAAAAAGTGGGTTTTTTGCAAGAATGTAAAGCGCAAAAGGTCATGGTCTAAAAAGCATAAACCAGCTCAAACCACTTCGAAGGACAATCATCACCAAAACAAGGTAATATGTTTTTGGTGGCATTTCAAAAGGACAATACAATACTGCGATTAATTCTGAAACGTATTGTGATCAGCTGCACATATTGAGTGAAGGAGCCAAGCTGAAGAGGGGGAGGGGAAAAATAAAAAAGGTGGAGTGTTCCACCAGGATAATGCTCAATATAGATTTCATTTTGACTCAATGAAAATGATAGACTCATACAAGTTTGGTGGCACGCCGAAAGCTCTTGCAGTTTTGTTGGGATGTGCCACCACGCCCACTGTCTTTTGCAGATTTGGCACCTCCAGATTATTACTTTTTCCCGCCTCTGCAAAATTTTTTGGATGGAAAAATCTTCACCTTAAACAAAGACGTCTAAAGCCACTTGGACCAGCTTTTAGACTGCAATAATCAAACATTTTCTGAACGTGTAATCAATCTCTTGTTTAAAAAAGATGGCAGTTTTTAGAAATAGAAAATCTAAAAAGATAGATTGCCTTTTTATGCAGTTTTGCAACCAGGTAGGCACATTTCAGCGTTTTTTCCATTTTATTTACCATACTTCTGTCCATATTGACGTACTCATATAGACATTGCTTGGAGTTCTCAATGTTGACCACACATTCGAGTGTTAGCCGGACAACATGGTTGACAATCTCGTCCTTTATCACATTGCCCTTGATGCCTTTGTGACCTGACACCCAGTAGAAGTAAAATTGCTTGCTCCTGCCAACAATTTCCATTACTGCAATAAATGTCTAACACAAGTGCATGAGAAAGAGAGAGAGCCCCAAGTTGTGCCGAGTCTCTGCCTACACGTATATAAAGCATTGCTAGATATTCTCACTTATTCTTCCACATTATGCTTCCACAGCAGTTTGCTGTTAAGCACCAAGGTACTTGGCAGATCCTTGAGAGAGAATTGTGCTCCATTTATTGAAGGAAACCTCAATAGAATATATAGTTTAAGTGGTATTCGAACGGGTAATCGATTTTGGGAAAAGCGAATCTTGCCATAGACTGCAAAGCCTAGGGTAGAAAATGTAAACTCAGCGAAGTCGAGTGAATTGGAGAGTGTTGCCCGAGCTCAGCGGCCGTGGCTCAAATTAATGAAAACGTTTTCGAAACTCAATAGTTTGGATTCTAGTTATATTCTAGTCATCCGTATTCTCTATACAACAAACAGATTTCTTCTGTTCCCAAGATTTTAGGAGCATGGTTGCTGGTAAAAACTCACCGACACTGATTTTGAAATAACAAAAAATGGTGGTTTAATATTCAAAGATCTCTAAAATCGGCATAACATCGGGGATAGTAGCTATGTGAATAATAAAATAGAGTTTTTCAAACAAAAAGATATATTTTTTCTTTTATATTAATATTAGCTTTTCAGACTGATTTCAGATTACATAAGCACAGAAAAAAACATGTCACCGAAATGGAAAATAATGTATCACCACTTTTTATAAGTTTACAAGCGAAGAAAAAACGATATAATAGAAACCAGTCATTTTGAAACAAAATTTGAGTTTTGGTTATAAATCGGTTATATATTAATTACAAATTGGTTATGTATTGGTTACATATTGGTTATGTATTGGTTATATCTGACAGAAAACGCTGAAAATATTATGCTGTATATATGTAATATGATGTAGTGAATCGTAAGCAATAAAAACTGAATTTCGTTTTTTGGATGATATTTTGTTTTGGATTTTAGGTGATAATACATATATAGCTTCATGTCTCTCTCATTTAAGATTAATACTACTCCTCAAAATACGTTTTGGTTGCGTTTTGGGTATGTAAGCTTTGGGAGAAATCTTCGTAAAGTAGTTTTGCTTACTTTATAGAAGAATATTTGTAAAGACTAAATAACGTTGGAGCTATTCTTACTCGTACAAATGTAGTACTACTGTTTTTATAAGCCGATAACAAAAGAAAAATATTTGGCTTCATTATATTTTCTTATTCCTTTCAAAACACGAATATCGTCTTCTAACCTTCCTGTTGCATAAAAAAGCGTACGTCTTGTTGCGTATACTTGTATATGGCACTTGAAACTAAACCTTTGCCGAAAAGACTTTGGCAAATATTCTAAATAAATTCTGCGTAAATTCGCAACCGATAACTATGCACTATTTCAATCGCTAACCTTTGATATTTAAATCCGCTTCTGATAATTGAAAATGCTTGTGGTTACATTGGCACATATCGCGCTATCAAAAACAAATATGCGCTGCTGTCAATGACGGCGACCTCATTAACCGAAGTTTCGCCATCGAATCGAAGTTATTTCCAATTGTTGCGGCGAAACAATGGAAACCACCGCCTTCTTGGCTAATAAAATCTGTGCCTCGCCTGGAGCGCAGATCAGCAAGCCACGACGCACAAAACACACTCATACAGATATGGTGCAAGAATTTGTTGCAACGCCACGAGAATGTGACATGCCAAGGCAGCAGGCATGTGTGTGTGTGTGAACAGCCACGTATGTTGTTTGCTGACAGTGGAGAGGGGCTGGGGGAATGCTGCTGCTGTGGCAGACACTGCATGTGTTTAGCTGCAGGGCAACAACGGCGAAGGAGCGCTCATACTACAGCGTGGTGCACGGTATACAGGTCATTAGCATAAAACATACAGCGGCAGCAACAACAACAAGCATGCATGTGTAAGCCACTCCAGTGAAGTTATTAAGATTTCATTCTGACTTTCCAAAGATTTCAATAAAATCAAAAATTTTCACTTTTCGCAAAGCGCATTTTTCGCGGGCCAACCCTCCCGGCCTGAGCGCCTGAGCACCCCTTACATTTAGCCGCCACGCACGCACTACTCCCGTCTGCTCAGAAAGGGGAGGGCTGCATTCCTTCTTGTCTTTGGCGTTGCGTTGTTTTTATGGGCGTGTGTGTGGCAAGTCGTGCGAAATAAGTGTGGCACAAAGCTAATAATGAAGTTTTCAAGTTATGCAAAACTTTTCGCAACCAATTTTCAACTAAAACAATAAATAAACAAACAACAAAAATTTATTATTTTATCATCTCGTCATCCACTTTGTTTCTTTTATTATTTTATTTTTATGTGTTTGCTGCTTTTTCGAAGCTTTTAGCGCAACGGAAAAAGGCGAAAATTGAGTTATTGATTTGCAAAGAGAGAAACGGGCATGCAAGAAGCAATAACTACAACAACAGCAAGCAACCTTATTTTAGAAAAGAAAAAACACATAAATTTTAATGTATTTTGAAGTGTTGCCAGAATTTAAGTGAAATATTTACGACCTATTAATGTGGTACTAACGCATGTCCTTGAGAGCGTGAAAAAAGGAGCACTTCAATGCAATAAGTCAAAGTTGGCTACGACATAAATCACGACTTGATATAAAGTATGCAAATTTTCTAATTCTATAATCTCACTCACTTTTAAACTTGAAAGCGTCGCTCGGAATAGTGATAATGTGGCATCATTAAGCTTACCTGCAATTGAAAGAGAAAAAAGATAAAAATAGGTATTACTTTGAACTTACAATAGAAATATTATTACATACATATGTACATACAACTTCCATAACATATTTAAACACGTCGCTGAAATTTGCAAACCTAACTGTTTAATCATTCTCCATTTTGCTGTATTACTACCGAAGCCAGCTCTACAGAGCACGGGTCCCACTCTCCATCAAGTCATCGGACCAAGAAAGCGCTGTAAGTATAAACACAGATAAAGAAGAAGAACTTCTTCGCTTTCTTAAGCAGGTAACCGATGGTTTCAGCTCTGGCAACAAAAGAAGGCTCCGGAAGAAGGCAACCAGGGAGGAGTTAAAGGCGCGGTATAAGGTAGCGGACGGTACACATATGTACATATGTAACCGACTCGAGGGCAAGTCCAACCTGAAGGAAGAGGAGGTGAATTGGTTGCATTGGGACAGAGGAGGTTGGAAACGGCCGGGTACACTTTACCACTCGGAACTGGTGTAATGCCTTGGATCCAGTGTTTGCACACGTTCGACGGAGAGCGGACCGAAGGCGTATTTGAAAAAGAGCAAGTAGAGGTACGTAATGCGACAACGTCTAAGGCAGCGGCGCTGCCATTTGTATTGCAAAACGATCTCTGATTGTCACGCTCATAGACTGCAGTAACCCTCTATCACAGGAGCTGTGGAAAATAGTCGAGATGAAGCTGTTGAAAGTCCTCTTTTAGAGGATGCACGCCGATCCAAACGCAACCATGTCGTTCGAAATTCTAAAATGTAATGATGACTCTTCGCTACCATGGGTGAAAGGTGTCAGAACCCTTCCGAACTTATGGAAAGATACGAAGCTGGAGAAGGTAGACCGCAACAATATTCCATCGGTGCCCAAAGCGAAGGTAATCATACATCACGTGATGGACCTGAAACATGCGCTGTGGCTACAAAACGACAGAATCCGGACGTGTCGACTAATGACTGCAAGGTGTGTTAAGCTTGTCGAAATCAGTAAATTAAGATAAGAGACCAAAGCTACAAACAACCTCCACATCAATAAGGCGGCAGACCACATTCAGTACGCGTGGGGCGTTGGAAGATTATTCGCTTCAAGAGCCGGCACCGCGCTGACAGGAACAAAACCTTGGCATATAAGAGATCACGGCGACTTCACTTGTTCAGCAGGGGATGGAAAAGGAACTCACTCAGCGGTCTGAGGATCAAAAACCATGAAATTTATGACCACATTCGCCGAACTTCTTCTCAATTTGGAAAGGGAAGGCTTCAAAATGGCTTTAGTCCAGGAAAATTGCGCCGGGTAATGTGGTCGATGTTTAACCAAATCTGAACTTAAACTAGCATCGTTTTATATAAACAACGACCAGCTTTCAAAATAGTTACTCGAAAACATGTTTTATTTTTCGGAAATTTCTTTGCTGTATTTCCAGAAACAAGAAAAATTGGTTTGAGAAAAAAGAAATGTTTGTGTGTTTTTGAGTCGTGTTTAACATTAAAATCCAACCAAGGATTTACACTCAAGTTGCAGGTCTAACATAAATGCATTTTCCAAGAGGTTTGTTTTTCTGAACAAATGATATGAAGTTGATTCAAGTTACCCAATACCTTGTAAATCAAAAAAAGAGAAATATTGTATTGAAAAGAAAAATATACTCTCTAGATATCCAAAAATATTAGCTAGAACTTTTACGGTAGTGAGATGGGAACTGAGGCCAACTGCAAGTCAAGATTTCGAAGTCTTCGCACCTGAGGCTCGTCAGTTATCTCGAATCTACAAATATTAGTATGTATGTCTTACGACAAACCGCGAGAAGCATACGATGAAGAAACGAGCTGTCAATTAAAAGTACCGTTGAATAAGCGCTCAACTCAACGACTGATTTAATAACCAGAAGGGAATATTCTCGAGCATTACACTTCATATAATCGTTATATTGGCAATGATTAGTATGTATATAATTGAAACAATTCCTTTTAATTCCTACAAAATACGGAATTCAATAATTCAATCAGGCAAATGACGGTTTCCATAATATTCTTTAAGCACAAATGCTTGTTTTAGGAAAAACAAAAGGCAATTGTCTTATCCCCACTCCTGTGAGTGCATGTGCCAATAGGTGTAACTGTGGCAAGCCAGTCAAGCATTCGATTGACACTTACGGCTTCCCAGCAAACGGCAATTACGCCCACACGCGAACCGCCCCCGTCCCCAGCACACACCCATAAATAATCACATTTGCATGCAGGCATTTGTCAATCACTTTAATTTTTAACACCCACCATTTCGGTATCACAAATCAATTTGGGCCAAATGAGCACCTTCCACACCACCACCACCAGCTATTTACTAATATGTCGTTCGCGGGATGAGTATGCTTTGTCTGTATTGTAACTGCATATACGCACATATGTAGAATGTAAACTGGTTTACACAGTTCATTGTTGAATTTCAATCAATCTCAGCCCTGTCACTTTTCGGTGGCGGTTGCTTCGCTGGTGTGGCATGTAAGGCGCTAAGACGCCATCTAAGCCACCGCGTGAATGACTAATTAACCAACACCAACGCCGCCGCCACCGTCACCAACGCCGCCGCTGATGACGAGCGCAAACAGTGGTAAGCAAATTTATTAGCGCTGATGTGCCGGTGAATTACATCATCAGCAGCTAAGCCACCAGCTTTGCCACGGCGCACACATCAAGGCAAACGATGTGGCAGCAATAAATCCTACGCAGCGCAAATTATGCAATGTTTTAATAAACAATGAAATGCTTCCTAGAAATACATGAAACACTAAAAAATGATTAGTGCGCCTAAATCTAGGCAAATCCCCGTGTTTCTCCTTTGATTAAGCCTTTTTTATTTACTTTTATTATTACACTTTTTTTACGCACCGGCTTAACCCTTGTTAAAGCGGCAGCAGTTTACTTTTAATGCAACGAAAAGCAACACCGAAAAGTAACAAGTGAACAAATTAGCAAGAAAAGCAAATCAGCAAAAAAACGCAATTAAAAAGAGAAATTTCCATTAGACACACACAAAAGACAAGGCGAAGGCGCCCAGGCGAGCACCTTTGGCACCAAGGAGAATAATATCATAGCTAATTTTAATTATGCGTGGCGTGTAAGAGCAAAAATCCCGCTGTGGCGGGGGTTTAAGGGGCGCGACGCCGCGTGCCAACGCCGTGAGCTGGTCCGGTCAGCGCCAAAAAGGAAGAGTTCACTTAAGACTCTGTTAACTTTAATCAACTCGGAAGGAGAAAAAATTTGACAAAACAAAGGGTGGCAGTATATTTTTTACGACAGCGGATCTACAACAGCTACCGGACTAGCAGGCAGTAGCTTTGAATATTAATATTTGCCTCACAGTGCTGAATTACTTTGGAATGCAGAAATTATGGGAGTATCCACGCTGTCATTTGGATTTTTTTTTTTTTTTTTTTTTTTTTTTTGTTGGGTTGTAAGGAAAATATTACAGTTATTTTATCGTTTGTGTGTAACCTACTAATGGATTATATTTCTGTGAATTTCTGAAAAAATGTGTTGCCATTCCAAACACGAATGCTGTTATTTTAAACTCTAACAATTCTATATAAACAACTTTTTTTAGGTACTTTTCCTACTATTGTAAGTACTAAACGGAATGCTTTGAAAATGGTGTTTCATTGCTATAAAGACAACCCTTCCACTACAAAAAAAAAGAAAGAAAGTAATTTTTCTGTTTTCCTAATACTTTATTGTGTTTCCTTTAGTATTAATAATTGCGAATATTCGATTTGACATTGAGATGGTTTAATGAGAAAACACTTCTGGAGATAATAAAGGCCATCGCTCTTTTCAGCTCAGAAATCTTATTAAATTGACGATAATACTCCTAAATCTTGCTTACCAGTCATCCCCAGATGTTCTCAATAAGATTTACATCAGGAGAACAAGCTAGTCATTCCAAAATATCTATATTTTTACATCGAAGCCACGTTTTCGTTGACTTGCTCGAATGGATTCTTGCATTGTCTTGTTGAAAAGAGAAATATTTTTGCGGATGACTGTGTATATAGGGTAGCAGATTTGCTTCTATTACTTCTTGGTACTTGGAACTATCGCTTTATAAAAGTCAAAAAAGTCTTGCGGTATTTTGATTAAATCAATTCGTGTGGCACCCATACATCGAGCTTCTTAGTGACTCCAAGCTTCTTCCAATTGTTCATAACGGTTTAATGACTACTATGCCGGTCTCTTTCGACCAATTCAGCGATTTTATCGCAATTTTCGACGACAGGCCTTCCGGAGCGTAGCGCATCTTCGACCACCTCTACACCAGAACGAAAACGTTGAAACCATCGTTGTGCGGTGGAAATGGAAACTGTATCGGGTCCATAAACTGCACAAATTTTATTGGCGGCTTGAGATGCATTTTTGCCTTTATCGTAGTAGTACTGTAAAATATGCCGTATTTTCTCTTTATTTTGCTCCATGTTTGCGACGCTATAACTCACGAACGACTTAAAAGAAACGACAATCAATCAAACACGTGTTAGCACGTGAAATGAGCTTTCCAAAAAGGTATAGTACGACTCGATGCGACCAATAAAACTAGAACTACGCGCTTTCAGCGCCAACCAGCGAAAATACCGCAAGACTTTTTTGACAACCTAAATTATAAGCAATTGATAAATATCGCGGCTCTTTTTATAAATCTCTTCAGATTTCCAAAAAGCCGTCTAGACCATGAAGGTTGAACTTTTTGTGATCGGAAAAAATCATCTAGGACCAATAGTAAAGTTGTTTTGTAAGCGCATTGTCTACTTTGCCGCAATTTTCTTTATTCAAAATTTTATTTTTCTTAATCTTACCTGATGCCAGTCTTTATTCATGTGATTTCGGACAAAACTGAGGCAAGAGACTTTATGATAAGGTTTCGAGTCGCTTTCTGCATTTGCTCACGTACAATGTTAGGATTTCGTTTCACCGCACGATGAGTTATTGAAACAGACGCAGAGATTTGGTTCTGTCTCTTAACTTTCCGTATTGACGTTTTTTTTTTTTTTTTTCTGATAACTGTCGACAATGTTCCTGTTGCATGTTAAATATTTATTTTTTATCAGAATAATTTCTCTGGCCATAATTTTCTTTGTTATTCAGGTAATTACACATCACTGTTGCCGACTTTCCCGAGAGAAAAAAGGAAAAAAAAGGAGCATTTTATTGCAATAAGTTGGCTACGACATAAATCATGACTTGACATAAAGTATGGAAATGAATATAATCTCACTCTAATTAATATAATTACAGATTACTGTTGCCGACTTTACCGAATTCCGAGCTATGGCGCGACTGGTCAAACCCTCACCATTCCAGATGAGCCGAATCCAGCGAAAGTTGTACGCGCACGAAAGAAACACTTCCAAGCAAATGAGGCCCAGTTTTTTTTTTTTGGAATTACTGGGGATGTCGCAAGTAGAACAAAGTCAATCAGGAAACCCAACCGCCGAAGACAAATCACACTTTACTATGTTTGATTAAGTCATCCACTGCGACTTCTTTTTATTCCCGAAAGTCAAAAAAATATAAGAGGTCAAGGTTTTTCGACACGTGAAAAACCGAGTGATGCGTTCAGAATCCATGTTTTGGAGATAACTCAATCAGAGTGGGGAAAAGTGCTGCGACTTTTAGTTCAAATGCATGCAAAAGTGTATGAATATTAAATGCGACTCTCGTACCATTGAAATTTTATAATTTTGACAATGTTGCCTTATTAGAGATATAAGTAATAGACTAATATTTATAACTTCTATTGCAATCTTTTTTCCTTAGATTAAACCGTGTGTTTTGCTAAGCAAGCTTCGGTGGGATCGGAACGTTGCTTTATTCAGGAAGACTTTAGTGAAAGCTATTCGAGTTTGAGGTTCCAAATAGTGAATTTGCTAGCATTAAACCGATTATTCGTACAGTTCTTACAGTTAGTACAGTTGTACGAAGAATTAAAATAATAATTTAAGAAAAAAGTGATGAAAATAAAATATTCAAAATTTCAAAAAAATTTTTCTATTTTTTCTGTTTATAAACTTAAAATAGCAACACTGTTTGTTGCTAAACTCAACATCATAAGATGTTTTCAAAATTTCATTTGTACTACTAAGCTTTACTATATCACAAAGAACTGTCAATTAATTCATCTAATCCCGTTTCAACATTCGATAGTATTAAAGAATTTGCTGTATATCAGTGGCAACATTATGACATTCCACACGCTGCAGAAAAAGCACAAACAAAGTTAAATCATTATCGTCATTATTCGGAAATATATAAACATGATACGCATGTGCATATATATATATATATATTTAGATGTATTTTAAAGTTTGTATGTATACATAAATGCACTATAATTATGCGCAAATGGAAATTCAATAGCTTCAAATTTTTTCAAAGTTATTTTTGTGGCAAAATAAATAAAGGTGGAGCAGGAAGACAAGGGGCACAAAAAAAAAAAATATTTATATACGACATTCAATGCCAACAGCGCAGGAATGCCAGAAAAAACAACATTTAGAAAAACAACATTAAAAAATAAAGCAAATTAAAAATTTCATAATATTACGACCAAAGTGCGTGAAATTCAATATCATGTTTTTGTTTTTATAAAATGAACTAAAAAAATGTAAAAGAAAAACAAACCTTCAGACTTTAAAACTGAAATGTCTACAGGTGAAAGCTGTCGTGAACTGGCATTGTTGTACTCGTACATAGTTGCCGAGAGGCAGTTCGCCGTAATTATATGGCATTTTTTTAATTTGATAATTGAACAGAATAAAAAAACATTAAAACATGTTGGAAAATATTTTTTTGTATAATATTCAATCCTTTTAGAATCTGTCTTATTATTAAGATGGCAATAAATAAGATTGCTGACAAAAAAAAAATCGAAAGGTTAGATCTAATGGATGGATGTACATATGTACTACTGTGTGACATTTGAATTTAAACTGCGCTCGTCGCAGGATTTGGAGAATTATTGTCTTTTTTAGGTTGGTAGTACTGTCAGTCACATTTATGTCAAATTTCATGTCAAAATATTCATTGGTGCTTGAGATACGTGTCGTTTTGTGAGCTGCTAAAAGTGAGTTTTTCGTGTTTTGCGATGTCGAAATTTGTTGAGCAAAGAATTTGCATTAAATTTTGTTTACGGAATCAATTTTCTGCGCGGATACCTTGAAGATGGTACAGAAAGCCTTTGGTGATGAGGCTATGTCTAAAAAAAATATTTACAAGTGGCATAGTGAGTTCCAAGCCGGCGGTGAACGTGACGAAGACGAAGAGCGTCCAGGACGACCATCAACCTCAACCGACGAAGCTCACGTTCAACAAATCAAAGATTTGGTGTTGAAAACCGTCGATTAACAATTAGAGACCTTGCTGATGAAGTTGGCATATCGAAAGGCTCAGCCAATACCATTTTGAAAGATGTTTTGGGCCTCAAGCGCGGCAAATCTCGACTGGTACCGAAAACATTGAATTTTTTGGAAAAAAAAGGCGTCGCGTTGAAGTGTGTGAAACGATGCTTTCCTACTACCAGGGTGTCATGAAATGCATTATAACTGGCAATGAGACTTGGATCTATGGTTACGACCCCGAAACAACCGATCAATCGAGCGAATATCGTGCCAAAAGAGAGCCGAGACCAAAAAAATCGCGCCAAAGTCGCTCAAAAATCAAGGTCATGTTGACTGTTTTCTTCGATTATCGTAGTGTTGGGCATTATGAATTCCTTCCAACCGGTCAAACAGTCAACAAGGAATATTATTTGAACGTTGTGCGTTGTTTGCGTAACGCTATCCGCCTAAAAAGGCCGGAATTGTGGAAAGACAATTCTCGGTTTTTACACCACGATAATGCACCATCCCATACCGCTCTCGTAATTCATGATCATTTCGCCAAAAACTTAACCCATATCGTTCCGCAACCACCGTATTCTCCTGATCCGGCGCCGTGCAACTTCTGGCTGCTCACCAAGCTCAAAAGACCGCTCCGCGGACACCGTTTTTATACGATAGAGGAGATTCAAGCCGCAGCGAAGACGGAACTGAAGGCCTAAGTATTATATAAACTTAGGTAATAACTTCTAAAAAGATTTTGCTATATACTCCGGCTCACTCTTCATTCCACTATGAGTTCAGCCTTAGAAGCAATCAGGCTTACCCGTAAGTAAAGCTTAGTCCCTAAACCCACTCATAAATCTAACGAAAATTTGAGTATTCTGAAAATTTTAGAGGTTTCTAAGAGAGTTCGACTAAACCCAAGCAACTATTAAAAACTCCAGAGTATGTGAAACATAGCAAACTGGTCTACTATACTAATTGCATTGAGAAGCTATAAGTTACAGAATTGACACTCGCTTGTCGGCCACACACATTCGAGTACTCTATTTGACAAATTACGTATTTGATTCGAAAAATGACATTTACATATTTTCTGCTTTTATGCTGTCATTCTAAAAAATTCCCACAAAATTTCGTAGGCCTATGAATTCAAAAATGTCTCAAAATGTTTTGACATTTTTGGCAGACACATAACGCTCTAAAGGTTCCTGTGATTCCGTCATATGTCAACGTCTGCTTATGACATCATGCGAAGCACTGAACTCAAATTACACGAAATGCCTCAAATGTCTCGTCGAGGCGTTGCCACGTCGTTCGTCAACTTTTCACGCCTCTTTTCTACTTAAATTCACTTTCTTCTTTGAAAAACATAAAAATAAAATTAAAAAAAATCAGCTCTAATTATCGCTGACATTCACCCTCAACTTGTCGCGCTTGTCGACACGAGGCATATGCTGAGGTGTTAGTAAACATGTTGCAAAGTATATGCAGTGCTTTGTGTTGCAAACTCCCGTGACAGTTTTTAGTTTCCTCTTTCACGCGCGGTGACAGTGTCTCTAAATAGTCTGTATCATATGTTTCGTGGCTGTGGTTGTATTGTTGTTGCAACATTTAGTTTTGTTGTTGTTGCTGTGCACTCGTTTACCAAATTAACACTTTCGGTCTTAATGATATGTGTGACGGTCTGGTCCACAGGGATAAAGCAGATGCTCACTAACACAGTGATGACACTCGTGCATTTGTAAAAGACAGCAACTGAACTTTAAGCTTTTTAATGTCAAAAATAGAAAAATTGGTTGTTTTAGAAGATCGGTTCATGGTCTTTTTGACTCAATAAGACACTGTTTGGTTACAGCTTGCTGATCGTTGCAGTGAATAGCAAAAGAACGCTTTGGTAGAAGAAATGCAAGCGAACTCGGTTAAATAAGTGGTTAAAATGAAGTTTAAAAATGTTGTGGCTAAGTGGAATTTTGAGTTTCTTTAACAATTTTTGTTTTTTTATATCATTTAATATGTTTTGTTTTACAAGAATAATAAGATAGTTTAAAGTAAGAATTTTCATAAAATTTTCTTCAACTAAACTGTCTGAATGAAACGGAGTCGCCTTAGCGACATATTGACCGTAGACCACATGAAATAGTCTAACGACGCTAGACTGGGATATTTCGTGAGATAACACCTTCGCCAAACTTGGGTTTCAATAAATCGATTGTGACTTTCGCTGTGAGTCTTGTGGTGCCGTCCTGTTGAAACCACTTATTGTGCAAGTCCATATCATCCAATTCGGGCTAAAAATATTCGGTTATCATTGAGCGGTAGCGATTCCCGTTCACAATAACGTGCCGGTCTTGATCATCAGGGAAGAAGTATGGCCCCATGACGCCGTAGGCCTATAAACCGCACGTCACAGTAATTTTTTTCGGGATGGAATATGTGTGGAATGCTGCCTAACCAATAACGCTTTTTTTCATATTGACGAAGGTTTTCTACCCAAAATGAGCCTCATCGCTGAAGAGGATTTTTCGATGAAAATCCGGATCATTCTCAAGTTGTTGCTCAACCCAATTCACGGGCATACGACGATGCCGGTGGTCAAGCGGCTTCAATTCTTGTGTCAATTTGGTCTTGTAAGGATGTAGGCCAAGATCTTTTCGCAGAATGAGACAACGACCTCACAGAGATGCCCTGATTTAAGTCTTACTCAATTGATGCGCCAGCGGCAGCAATATTCTTAACACTACGGGCATTTCTTTGTCTCTTCGGCGCGGAAGCATTTTGTCCTGTTCCACTTTTCCACTAGACGTTCAATTGTTGATCTGGCAGGACGATTATGGCGACTATAAATTGGACGTAGCGCTCTTAAAGTTGAGGCCACGGACTCCGAATTTCGGTAGTAAATTTTAATTTTTTCGACTAGTTGTCTGATTGTAAATCTTTCGATGATGAAATAACAAACTTTACATAAGAGAAATGTAAATCTAAACTCTATCGAAACTTTGTTAAGACTTGCTGGGTTTCCCTACATTGCGCAAGGGTTTCGACATTAAAATTTTCGATAACATATTTACATAACCAGAAAGCACTTGGTATAATCAACTACGCCCTTTGGACAACTTCAAGCAGCGTCCGCAAACCACTTTGCCACATTTTTGACTTTCACAGAAGCTAGCTTCAAATATGCGACCGCATTAGTTTTTCGCAGAAGCTAGAGCTACTTCAAAATGTTGATATTCTTTGATATTCTAAGAAGCACTTTGCAAAGCCTTTTAAGACGAAATTACTTATTAAGACCCTCATTACCAGCGACTAACTGACGCGCTCACAAAGCCTCGACTTGAAACCTGCTTTACGCATATTTTACTCGACAAATTGTCAAAATACACGCCGCACCGCTGCCATCTGCATGAATGTGGCAGAAAGGCTTGAGTGCGCCACACGCCGCTTGCTCTTTCATATGCGTGCTGGTGTGTGTGGCGCGCGTTACCTGAAAGTGCGAAAATCAACTTATCTTTCTGGTCCATCAGAGCAGCCGCGCGGTTGCTGTTAAATAATTCAACGCATTTTCCTGCTACTTACATTCAATTTGCACCCAACAAATCATGCCGGAGTCGCTACGCTGTATTATAAATTTATTTGTTTTTCTACTTTTTTTCGCCCACTCATTGCTAAGACTTGCTACTCGCGCAAACGTTAGCTGTCTTTCCCCCGCTGCGCTTCCAGCGTGTGCCAAAACACAGCAAAATATGGAATTTAGAATAGTGAATGCAAAATGAGTAATGTGGCAATGCATTTGTTGTTGTTTTTTTTGTTTTTGTTTTGTTTTTTGTTGTAACGCGCGCTGCTTCTTCGCTGTTTGCCGGTGTTGTCTTTTCAGTTTCGCATTTTGTTTGGTAAATTGGTTTGCGCGGTGCGTTTGTATGTTTGTCTGTTTACAGGTATGTATGGGCGCGTAATAAGCAAGGCGCCGCAAAATATGCAATGCTGCATTCTAACCAGGGTTGAAAGCGACACACACTCACTACACATATACATCATAGTTCTTGTTGCTTTTGTTGGCATTGCTGGTGGTGGCTGTGTGGCACTTAGCGCAGCGCTATGCTTAACGCTCGCATCAACGTATGAAAAATTCAGAAAATTGAAAATTTCTTTTTCAGCTTGATATGTTATGCCGTTTGAGAAGTTGGATCTACATTTTAAGATTTTCATATTTTACACGTCAACTCAACCCGCTCGCATATAAAGACTTTTGTTGCTGCCGCGCTTCATCTTGTAAGCTTGTATCTGCCACCTGTTTTGCCATCATAGCTAACAGCAAACAGCAAACAGACGCTGTGCGTTTGTGTAAAGTCCCTGTGAGGCATAATCTTTCTTCAGCGCGACGCACCGCCTAGTGTCACTCGCTGCTGCAGCACTGGCTTGACATTGTCAGTCACACAGTCAGTCACACAGTCAGTCACACAGTCAGTCACACAGTCAGTCAGCGCGCTAAAGTGGCTGACTGCATGGCAAGCGCGCGCTCTTGCGCCAACACAAGCGCATTGCCCATGCATCCCACTATCTTACATACTTAACGCTGCCGCGCTTTTCATATTCCGTTAAGCGTTTTCCACCTTCGCACTGCGCCATTCACTTAGCATTTCATTTTCGCAGTTTTCTTCACTTTATTTTTCAATTTCACTCTCTCTCTCTCTCTAGCGCTCCTCTGTGTACTGCTGCTGTTCGCTGGCTTATCGCTTGAGTTGCAGATATGAGTTATTACTGTTGCGATTGACTGCGATTTATTGGGGCTTCCAGCGCTGCGACACACACCAGCACATAAACAACAACAGCGCGCTTACATGTGTACAAATGTCAAAGGCGCTGTCAAAGTTGAGTAGCGATTTTATCTTCGCTTCTTCTTCTTCTTCTGCTTTTAATAGACTTTTTCCTCGGCAGTCATGACGGCTCTGCTTTGTGTGCTTCGTTTGGTATTAAATTTTTCAGTTTCAATATCAGGCAATTCCGCGGGGATTACTTTGAAAACGGCTACCTATGTATGTACCTGCGGATCTAGTTGGCTAGATAAAAGGTAAGCGGCAGCTCAGCGCTCTTGTGGACGCTTTGTATGCTTTTCAAAAGAGAATTACTTTCTATTAGGATTACCGACTTGCATTTCGCATTTCTAAAGGCGCTTCGTACACAATGCGTCTAAGTATAAAATTAGATTATAAAGCTTGATTTAAAAGGTCGTGAAGGTAGCGCTGGTTCATGGTCAAGTTAATCTATAACATCTTTCGATTAAATCAAGATATTTATTGAATTAGCAAAAGGTTTTAGAAAAAAATAATTGACTGGCAAAGGAGCTAACATACAAGCTGTCTGCGATTTGGCTCAACGTATCGAACAAGCAACTCGCAAAGTGAAATAAACTGCCTCAGTATCTGGTTAGCGTTCAATGAGATCGCGAAGTCAACGAAAACTTTTCTCCAGTGAGTAGTGAAAGGCCTAAGTCGGTCCAAAATATTATGATGATGATTACCGTGGTATGGTTAACAATGGTTTCAGAGAATAGAATGATGTGAAGAAAGTTCTCTGAGCTCCATTCACTTGCGAGTGACCAGAAACCAACAAGTCTTTCTCTTGAGTAAGAATATAAATATTTTATTTATATGAATTCGGTGTATGAACTCCGCATTGAGCTATGTGTTTTGCATATTTGTCTCCAAATACTCCACTTTGTCCAGCTATTTCGTGGTTACTTCACTAACTTATTCGCATTGAAACTTTCAGTCAGAGTTCTTGGCAAATCCTCAAAGCAGAAAATCTTTGCGTAAACTACAAATCCAAATAAATTGAGGGTGCGAGCTCAAAGTGCTGCTTTTTCTGCTTCACTGTCACAAAAATTAAAACAACAACAACAATAATAAAACACGTACATTTTAAATAAATCACTTTTCTGTTTTCGGTAAGAACTTTGATGACTTTCACTTTGAAATGAAATTATGATTGACATATGCACAACTGAGACCGTACACCAACACACATCTACACACATAAAAACAACTTTAACACGCACTTGGCCTGTTTGTGGATAAAATGCATTTCTTCACTTTGAGACTTTACAGGCAAACTTCAAGCAAACGCTGCTTAGTGGCGTGTATGTGTGTGTGTGTGCATATGCCATTGGCCAATTAAAAGTTCGCTTGACTTTGTCCGTAATACGCTTCATTTGATAAAGTTTCGAGCAACAAGTACATACAGTGCTGCTATTGTTGTTTTTATTGCTGCAATGCAATGGCCTTTGCCAACGGTTGGAATTAAAAAGTTTTATGCAAAGCATTTAAGTTGAATATGCAAACGATGTTGCATTATAGCCCAGTGAAAGAAGCGTTTGACGAATGAAAGTTTTCGAAGAAAGGAAATGCCGCTGCTTGGACAGAAAATTATTTTGATCACCATCTCTACTTTACAGTAAGACCTAAAGAGCAAATTTTTTCAAGAAAGTTGTCAAAGCAGATAAAAATGGATTGTTGTTGTTGTTGTAGCGGATACATAAACCCAATTTGGGGGAAGGCTCAGGGCAATTGTCATACAATACCATTGACTGTTGGTTCTAAGGTACCGGAATTGACCCGGTCGGGCCAACTTATGTCATTTCAGCTATGTATCGGATCTTTGGACCGGTATGTAGCAGGTTAACATGAAGCTAATCAAAGTCGACTGATTTCCTTCCCGAAAATCTAGACCATAATTTTAATTTTTTAAATAGTTCGGCGGTATCTCAAAAAACCTCTCTATTTAAAATTTTTATTTTTTTCCAAAAGTGGCAACTCTTCTCATAAATATTTCTGACAACAATATTTTTCAAGCCAAACATTTATTTTGAGATATCAATATTGTAATGTTAAATATATTTTAACAATTAATTAAAATTATTTTTCCCAAACAGGTGGCAACACTTCTCATAAATATTTCTGACAACAATATTTTTCAAGCCAAACATTTATTTTGAGATACCAATATAGTAATATTAAATATATTTTAACAATTAATTAGAATTATTTTTCTAAACAAGTGGCAACACTTCTTATAAATATTTCCGACAAAAATATTTTTCAAGACAAACACCTATTTTGAGATACCAACATTGTATTTTAAATATATTTAAACAATTTATTATAATTATTTTTCCCAAACAGGTGGCAACATTTTTGATAAATATTACTGACAACAATATTGTTCAACTCTATTTCCTTTATTTTAATATTTATTTTGTTTCGTCAATTCAATTCAAAAAAAAAAAAAAATTAAATAGGTGGCAACCTTTTCCTAAAATGCTTATAAATATTTATTACAATCGTTTTCTTCGAAACCCATATTGTGGCATAATTTATTCTATTAATTAAATTAAATTAAATTTTTTAACATGTGGCAACCTCAAGTTTTCTTTTAAATTTGCTAAGTATAATATTATGCGAAACCAAACAATAAGTTTAACAAAATCTGTTCACTTTATACTTGAGAAAAAATATAGCCACACTCGTCAATTATCCGAGGTTCCCTTTTCTTCCGAATCGAAAACAGTAAAGCATATCAATCAACGCTGCAACTGACTGAAGAGCACTTACGCCAAACCTTAAAATCGACCATTTTGAGTTATCAAAGTTGTCAAAAATTAATTTAAGCACATTCTCTGAAGATTCCACACACACACATAGATTTGCCGTTACTTTCTTTGCCTTTCAGCTTTGAGTTTTATGAGTTCTCTTTTAATCACTTTCATGTGGCAACAGCTTGCGCGAATGTTACATCCTCCAATGACCAATAAAATTCGAATTCAAAAGTTGACAATAAAACCCGAAGTCCGAATAGAGGCGCTAGAAAGCGCAATTGACGCATTGGCGGAAAGTCAAAGTGGAAGCGGAAGAGGAAAACAGCTGTCCAGGAAATGAGCAGCAATTATGCTGCATACAATGTATTTATCGCTACCTTTTTCAATCACGGCATCAATCATTCATTCGTTCAAGCACTCATTCGTACGGTCGGCCGGACCGTCTCTCGTTCGTCCCCCAACTCACTGATTAAAATACACACAAACGCTCGCTCGCTTACCAAATGGCTCGGAGCTATTCCGTTGCAGATGGGCGAAAAGTCGAAATGTCTATTCTCAATTGCAATTGCTTGACGAAATCGCATGTCGAAATTAAATCACAATCTGTTAGCAATGTAAGCTGCGTATGGGTTCGCCCGAATTGGTCGCATGCTTACAGCTGACGCTCAGACGCACCGTTGTTTGGCATACACGCTTTCACTTTCTTTTTCCGTTCTTCGATTTCGTTCACAAATTGTCTGCTTGGTCAAGCAGACATATCTTTCGGCATCCCTGACTTATTATGTTAAAACAGCGTGCGATTGCAGGGTGGTGAATTGCGCGGCCAGCAAAGACCGGCAACTGCTTTGGTCCCACTTGAGTTCCATTTCCGCACCCTAAGTAAATCTTTTCTTAAAGTGCAACTCCCACGTCTTTGCTGTAAAGGGATTTACCGCTGCGCTGGACGAACATTCGTCCGATTGCCTCAGCGCCGCAGTCACTCATCCATCTTTCGACTCATGCTATTCTGCGTCCTCCATCATCGCGCATATATTTTTTGCAGCTTTTTTGATTTTCCCTTTTAATAAATTCGGTTTGGTTAGTTTCTCTTCAGCATCCAGCGGCCGCTCATGTTTTATTTAGGACCTGCATACGAAAGTAGCCAGCGCGCGCACAGGTGGTCTTGTGCAGGACCCACAAGTTTACATCTGTCACACAAGCAGACATGATAGATGCATATGTATGTGGAAGTCGCTGTCCAAATAACGGTTTACCACATGCCAGCATATGGACAATTAGAGCTTTGCCTTGTTGTCTATTGCGGTCTTGATTGTGGCCAAAAATGATTGACAGCCCATTCGGACAGGGCCAGAGAGTTCAATTGCCGCGCTGCACGCCCACTTATGTATGTACATAGGTAACTGAGATAAGTCGTTGAGTCGGTACTTGGCTTCGCCGCTGCCTTATATGAATCAATCTTCGGCCAATTGGTCAATATTTAGGTAGGGCTCATCAACAACGGCTTTACACCACAGGTGTCGAGAATTCCATAAGCTTTATGTCCACCTTGAAAGCTCGCTTTGATTTGGGCAGCGGAGATTTCCCATTTGGCAGACAATTTCTATTCTCACATACGTAACGAGCTGTGTGGAAGACATTTCGTTGATGTGGGTGGAGGTTATTGTATTTTGGGGGAAGCGGCCTGTATGCCTCCACATCAATCATCGCATGGAAATAAGTTTATTCGATTTCATAGCAATTCTGAAGTTCTATTTATTACATAAATCAAAACAAGCGAGTGAATTTATTAATTCTTGTGATGTGTGTTGGTCAGCAAAGGGAACTTCGGTAATTGCGAGGGAATAACTAATTTTAAGACTGGGAGGCCAGGATGTTAAGAAACGAAGGAGTTAGAATTAATAACTTTTTTTTTAATTATCGAGTAAACTATGTAGGTAGATACTGGTCCCAGTAGCGTCTGTGAGTATGGCATCTCAAATTTCATTAGGTTTGGCATCTCATCTCTGTAAGATTTTTCGAAATTTGAAAGTCCACTGTCCTTTAACAGACAAAAAAACTATCTGATTCTCAGATCGATATAGTCTATATAACCTTGTTTTTAGATGCAAATAAATCGATGTCTTGCAGAAGGTATCCCCTGAATGAATACCAGAAATGAAGAAACCTCCAAGTTTTGATTCCAATCTGTGATCGTGTGACTTTTCAAGTCAGAAATCTACTTAGAGGCTTGCGAATTTGAGATAAGAGAAAATTCGTCGACTTTATCTTGACTGGGCTTTCAACCAGTACCTTCCAGTTTGTAGTTACGCGCTCAACCCAACCGACTATGTCTGCCGGAAGTGATTTTTACGGGATTTATTTCCTCCCAAACTTATAATAGGCGGACAGGGAAAAAAGGACATTAAGAATCTTCACTAAATTTTCGACTAGTCAAACGAAGAAACGGCGAAGATTTCGAATCGGTTGATAAGTTGGAGATTTTATGAAGACAGGTTTAATTCTGCAGAGAAAGTAATAGAAAAGGATGTGGTATGAAGAACTTGGTCAGTACCGAAGAGACTGATTCGTGCTGAAACACAGGCAGACCTTTGCAATCTGGCTGGAAAACAATAATGGTAGTAAAAATTTTCTTTAAGGAAGAGACTGGTTTTGATATGTCTCAGAAGGCCAGTGGAAAAGCAAATATCCTTGCGCTGTAACAACGAAGTCAAACCGAAAACCCGAATTAAATTCCAGATCATTTATAACAGAGTCTGTTTATTCATCAGCTAAGTCCACAAACGTTTAGCTCTCAAGCGGATGATTGCCCCACTGAAGACACAATCCAAATGAGTGCTTCAAAAAGAAAATGGAAATTTCCAACAAAAATCATTACGTATTGAGTTTACTTAAACGGAAATGAAAAGGAAAATAATAAAAAAAAAATTGGCAGCGAAAGTGGCTGAGCAAATATTGAGCGAGAGGCACACATTAGCAAACGCACACACACACACACAGCTACACGCACAATTCATTAAATGAGGCGCGCGCAAAAGCGAGCTTTTAAAATGCACTTACCACACACACATACTTGCACAAACACATACACAATGAGGAAGAACAAACAAGTGCACAAACAAGTGCACAAACACAGCAACAATAACAACAAAGCCACGTAAATGTTGGGCAATTTAGTGTTTGTTAGCGAACGTGTGGTGGCGCTCCTCTGCTCCTCGCTTCCATTTCATGCAAATTTGCGAATGAGCGCATGAGTGTGTGTGTGTGCATGTGTGCTGGTGTGTGACGCAGTATGTTTAGCCACTTCAAGTTGACTTATTTAAATAAACTCAAGTGCGCCAATGTTGCCTTTGTTGGCACTCGACCCGTTCCTTTGAATGAGCGTGAATATGCAAGCGTTTGCTGCTGTTGTACTCAGCGGCCACACACACATACATTCATGTGAACAATGTGTGTGTGCTTACGGCCATGCAAATATGGGCGGTATGGCGGCACGGGTGAATGGTTGCTGCACTTGAAATTCTCAAAGTGCCGGGCACTTGACGAAAAATCTGCCATGCAGCGACGGCATGCATGTGTGTGAGTGTGTTTGTATGACATGTTATAACAGGCATACTTTTGGGTTTACTTTGTTGATTTTCAATGCTGGTTTTGGGTGGTTCAAGTTGAAAAGCGCGAAATTGTGCTACGCGAAAAGTGTTTGTAAGTAAATAGCAACACTTTTTTATTAAAATATTGGTTGGTGATTAAATGTGCCGCTAGAAAACCACAATAACTTAGACAGGTGGCTTCAATAAACGACAAATTTCTACTCAAATGTTTGTTGTTGCAAGTGAAATTGCAAGTGAATTGATGAAATGGTTGCAATGCAACTCTT
>JBAWJQ010005414.1:0-26218 GCA_037783105.1 Bactrocera zonata | reverse complement strand
AGCACGTCCCGCAGCAGCAGTTCCGCAATTAACAGAGGAGGAGAAGAAAAAATTAAGCGAGGAAGATAAAAAGAAGCGAGAGGACGAAATAAAGGCAGCAGCTGCTGCGGCGGCCGCATCTTCAACTGTAGAACTAACTCCCGAGCAGGAAAAGGAACAAAAAGAGAAACTCATCTGCGCTGTTCTTTACTGCGTATTAGCGCCATATGACAATGAACAAAGTGATATGATGGCACATTTATCGAAAAAGAAAAAGCTCGAAGACATACCAGCTTATCGGTTAGTTCCTCAAAGTAAACTTTATATATATATATATATTAGTGATTTGTTTATATTTACAGTGAAATATTGCGCTTGTTCATGTCGAAGGAACTGATAAATTTCGATACATTCAACACCGATTTCGGAAGTGTATTGGCCGAGAATGAAATGTTTGCAGAAAGCACTAAACATGGTCGCAAATGTATATCTGAATTAAAGGATCGCTTAATAGAGCACGTAAGAAAATATTTTTCTTAGAATCGAAGAATTAATTATTAGATTGTATATTTATTTCCAATTAGAATATTCGTATTATTGCGATGTACTATTCCCGCATTCACCTCCAACGCATGAGTGAGTTGCTCAACTTGCCTACAAACCGCTGTGAAGAATACCTTTCAAAATTAGCAAATAGTGACACTATAAGAGTGAAAATTGATCGTCCTGTTGGAATTATTTACTTCACCACCAAAAAGAGCGCCTCTGATATTTTGAATAACTGGGCGAACGATGTGAATCAGTTGATGTCATTGGTGAATAAGACTTGTCATCTTATCAATAAGGAAGAGTGTATTCATTCTGCCATTGGAGTAGTTGTAGAGGAGTAGATTACCAGAAAAATGTACATTCTTTTTTAATTTGATATTCGCAAAGCTGATTTAAATTTAATTTACTTACATTTCTGATGCCCCAAACAAATGCATTTCACACCGAATGTATTAATATTGAAGACTAGGCATTAAAGCGAAATAAAATGTACGCAAGCTTAAATAAGTGTTTTTGTAGAGAGGAAAAATTTTGATATTTCAAAAAACAAATTATTTTGTAATTCCAAAAAAGCTTCTGAATTCGGCCATATTTAGACAAAAAATAAATTTAATGATAATCGCAAAATGGGTAAATAATGTGGAAACAAAACAATTTCACTTAGGGTAATCCTTATTGTACTGTACAGAAATTTCTGTACTTTAAATTTTTTTATTTCACCAAGTGCAACCCTGCAATGTTCTTTTTGAACACGCTCGCTATGATAGCAGATGACAAGCGAAAATAGCGATCTAGTTTTGAAATAGAAATTATTCACAGCCACAATCGTTCCTGAAATTAAACCATTTAAAAATGGGTTGTCCAATGGCTTTTGGTGAACTAAATATCCCGTCTTCACGTGCCTTCTGGGATGATTGTGATGAGGACGAGCCAGTCCAAAGGGATACGGAAACAAAAAAGTGACTTGCATGTTATTTTGTTCGCCATTAAAATGCATATTGAAATAAACGATTTTCGCCTTGCAGACTCGAATTACTGTACGAACCAAATGAAGCCCAAACGCCTTTACCCACTAAGATATTTCTGTTAATTGAGGGTAAGGACGTGTCAGAATTTGTGGAAGCGGCATTATTAGGAGGAGCTCGGAATATATGTAAATTGCCATCACCTAAGTCATCTTTGCATTATGTGCAGGACAAGGAACTTTTAATCGCGCTGTTGCAGGAAGATCTAACAAATAGTGGTGAATTGACAGAGTTATTACTTCCATATGCGAAAGAGGCGGAAAATGTTATTACATTGACCGTAAAATCCAAAATAGAGTATCAAAGTGAAAATTTGAAATGTGTACGTAATGATATTACCTTCATTAGGGGCATTAATTCCAAATCACCCCAAGTCGAAGAGCTTGAACCACCTAATTTCATAGTGGGTGTGGCAGCTGGAAGTAAGTACTCTCTTAATTCCTAATGTTCGTTAATCAGTTATTTCCATTGATCTTTTAGTTGCTTGTTGGAGGCACAACGCGAATTTGCCTACGTCGGCCTATGTTGCCTATACTGACAATGTCTCGTTGGATACATTGGCTGCAAAGCCCATAATAAAATTGCTACAAGAAGTGGGGATAGATTGTAAGGACAGTTACAAACCTATTTATAGAGAAGCGTCTCACCTATATATGTAAGATTTTGTAAAGGTGCTAAAGGGTTAAAAACTTTATATTTTTATATATCCAAAAGTTAAATAATTGGTGAGAAGAAATATGAACAATTTGGGATTGTTAAAATGAAAAGTGTATTTAAATCTTTTATTTATATCCATTACACCAAAAAACTCAAATATATTACTTAGCGTCTAACTCGAAAATGCTAAGCTTAAGCGTTTTGTTACGCTGTTCCATGTGTGCTTTTGAAATAGCAATGAATTGTGGCCGACTTAAAAGCGAATACGCGGGCACTAATAAAGATTGTACTAGGGAATGTAATTCTTTTCGCCCACTACAAAATAAGTCGATTCCCAACTCGAGAGATGTGCCAAAATCGCATTCATCCATTGCTATATTAGCAGCAGTAGCCACTGGTTGCAATTTTTCAATAACTGCTGCTTTAATTTCCTCATTATCCCCATCGCCATCAGATGGTCCAGCTTTGGCGAAAAGTTCTAATATTTGTTTCAATTCTCCATCGGAAACAATAAGTGGTCTATAACCAACTTGTGTATTGCCTTCGTACGGTACTACAATACCTGCCTCGTGGAAAGTTTTAGCTACAACTTTAGCGCTTCGTCGTTTACGCAATGTCTCCAATTTTTCTAATTTTATTTCATTTACATTTATAAACATTTGCAATGATTTACGTGTGGATGATACCACAGTTGCAGTAAACGGAGTGCTTGTAAAATCCTTGTCAAGGTAATGTAAAAATGCATCGAAAGCATTGCCAGCAATGAATTCGAACTTACAGTTCTTTAAGGAGTCGTTGCGTGCTATTAAAAGGCAGTCATTGTCCTTCGGCAAATCACGCCAATAACCATAATGGACACCAGTATCACGACGTACGAATATCGTTTGAAATTCTGGTGGATCATAGAAAAATCGCCAATGACGTAAATAATCACCTGGTTCACGTAACTTTGCTTTATGAAAGCGACCAGCTAGAAATTCAAACGGCCCCACTAATTGCAGCTGGAATTGCTTTTCGAAATACTGCAAAATTTCTTCACCTGTGGAATTTTTTTTCAAAGTGTTTGCGAATTTCCAGAAGTCATAAAAGTCCGGAGGCATTTCAACAAGGAACTTGTGGCGTATGAATTCATTACTACGCAGCAATTCGTCGTATTCAGCTTGCACAGAAAACTTTATACGCTTAGCGAGGATTTCCATATAGTTTTTTCCAGCAATATTCCCAAGAGCCTCAGCACGCAATTCATCTGTATCTATTTCCTTACGTTCACCGGTAGAAGTATTCTTGGTAACAGTTGCCTCCACATCCATGTCAAGATTGTTTAGAGAATCATCAGTTTTTGGCTCTTGATTGAGATCCTCGGTTGTTCTACGTTTTTGTGCCTCTTTGTCTTTAACTGGGCTATAGTCAGCAGTTGAAGCTGTAGTACTGTTTTTGGGTGGATGATTATACTTTTCCAAATGCGCCGAATTTTTTTGATAACATTTCTCCCAATATTTGCAGTCTTGTTTTGGCATAACGACAAACAATTTTATTGTTTATTAACTAATTTGTACACAACTTTAGCGAAATGTTATGAATATTTCTACCAAACCGCATTAATTTTTGTTTACATCTGACATGCCGATAGAAAAACACAAAATATCGGCTTTCGCAAACAATAGAGTTGCCAATTGTTTATTTTTTTAAATGTGTGATGAAAGAAAAATATATTATGAACAATAAATACCACTTAAATAATAGTACTACAAAATACATTCTAGTAAATTGAAATGTATTATTTTAAATTTTAAATTTTTACAATAATTTTTCATTATATTTACTAGATTAATCCATATATTATATTTCTCGGTACCACAGTGTCAATGCGTTAGCACAGTAGGTAGCCGATATACATTTTTGCTTATCGATTACTCGCATCAAACAACGTTGCTTCTAGTTAATTTAGCCGTTTATCGGCAAATATTAATTTACTTATTATTTTTATTAGTGGTTGCATAGAGTTTATTTAATAATATAACTGTAAAAGATGGTTGAAAATAATTCGGACGATGGAAGTGGTGAGTTCCAAGCTGAAATTAACTCGTAATTGCTGCGATAACATTGTGTTTATTTATGTAGGTTCGGAATCTGAAGGTAGCCATAGTAGATCTCCTTCGCCACAAACTGCACAAACACCGGGCTATTCCTTGGAACATCATGATCCAGAACAAGGGTAAACAATTAATGATTTTAATATATCCAAAATATCTTAATTTTATTAAATATATTTATGAATATTTTATTTCAGTTCTCCTCGTAGCGCTCATTCGGCTGCGAGTGGTAGTGATAGAAAATCACGTTCGCGTTCACGTTCATCCTCTAGTTCGGGATCGCGCAGCAACTCAGGTTCTCGTTCTGGGACGCGGTCCCCATCTGGTTCACCCCACAGCAGACGCTCAGGTTCAGCTCAAAGCAGACACTCTGCCACATCGGCAGCCAGTAGAGAACATAGGGCCCGCGAAAGCCCTGAGCATTCAAATGTAGCTAGCCCCGACCAATCACCTGTAGCAAGCCGACAACAAACTCCAGTGACAAGTCGTGAGCAATCGCCTGTCGCTCAAGAGACTTCGCCGAAGCGTGATGCAGGCACACCTCATAATCAAACCCCAAACGATGACGATACACGTTCTCAATCACCCAACTTGCAAATAGATGACCGTGCAAATTCACGCTCACGTTCTCGTAGCCAAAGTCGTCGCTCACGATCCATTACGCCGCGCTCTAAATCTGGGGGATCTTCACATTCAGGATCTCGATCAAGAAGTGGAACCAGGTCCCGTTCCGGATCGCGTGCACATTCAGGTTCACGTTCGCGATCTGGCACGCCTGCATCACGCAAATCTGATAAGTCTGGCAGTGGATCTGAATCAGGTAGTGATTTTGGTGCCCGACAGAAGAAAAAGCATAAGGCCACAGCATCTAGCGGTTCTGAATCTGAAAGTGCTCCTCGCAAAAGAGGCAGTGGAGGCGAAAGCGATGAAGGTGCCACTGCAAAGGCTAAGAAAGCACGCATTATCGATTCAGACACCGACAATGAAGAGGTATCTGCACCTTTGAACAATTATTTTATTTTTTTTTTTTTATTGTAATGAATATATTTGACTTTTCAGCAATCGCAGAAAATCGATGCAAATGACATTTTTGGAGATGCCGATGATATCAGTCTATCTGAAGATGATGGTCAAAAATCTGATGCTGGTTCCCGTAAAAGTCGATCGCGCACCCGTTCACGTTCCAAGTCGAAATCAAGCTCTCGTAGTGGTTCCCGTCGTTCAGGTTCCGGATCACGTTCCCGTTCAAGATCTCGTTCACGTTCTTCTCGTTCGCGTTCTCGGTCACGAAGCCCAGGACGAGTAGAAGAACAACAGCAGAAGGAAGATGAGCCAGAACCTATTCCCGAAACTCGTATCGATGTGGAAATTCCACGCATAGTAACAGATCTGGGAAAGGAAATTCACTTTGTAAAACTTCCGAATTTCCTTTCGGTTGATACACGTCCTTTTGACAAGGATACTTATGAGGATGAAATTGATGAGGAGGAAACTATGGACGAAGAAGGTCGACAGCGTATCAAATTGAAAGTAAGTAATACCATTCGTTGGCGCGAATATATGGCAAATAATGGTGACATGATCAAAGAATCCAATGCTCGCTTTGTGCGTTGGTCAGACGGTAGCATGACATTACATTTGGGTAACGAAACCTTCGATGTATATCGTCAACCATTACATGGCGATCATAACCATATGTTCATTCGTCAAGGTACTGGTTTACAAGGACAAGCTGTCTTCCGCACCAAACTTACCTTCCGACCACACTCCACTGAATCGTTCACACACAAGAAGATGACAATGTCACTGGCAGATCGTTCACAAAAGACCAGTGGAATTAAGATTCTCACACAAGTCGGTAAAGATCCCACCACCGATCGTAAATACAACCTCAAAAAGGAGGAGGAAAAACTGCGCCAAGCAATGCGTATGCAACACAAACCACAACCTAAGAAAAAGAAAGGTGGTGCGCATGATGTGCATGGCGGTGCCAATTCGTCGTATCATCACGACGAAGGAAGTGACGATGAAAATGCTATTTCTCTTAGCGCTATCAAGAATAAATATAAGAAAGGTAGTGGCGGCGCTGGTGGTGCACCTTCGGTAACCTCAGAACAAAAGGGTTCGGCCATTTACTCATCAGACGAAGATGATGGTTCCGACTTCGACGGCCGACGTAGCAAGAAAAAGGACAAGTCAAAGTCGGTGAAAGCACTGCGTGATTCCGACAGCGAATCGGATGATGAACATGGCAGCGGCAAAGGTAGTGGCGGTGGCAGTGACAGCGAAGCCAGTGGCACTGGTGATGAGGGTGGCGGCAGTCCTCGTGGTGGAGGCGGTGGTAGTGGCTCAGGCAGCGGCAGTGGCAGCGGTAGTGAAAATGATGATTAACAACCATAACAATGCGACAACGAAAAGAAATATTACGTTGGACAATGTGCAAAACTGCAACATTTTACATAAATATATAGTATTGTTAGATATGTTAATTATGATAACTGCTCCGAATAGCGTAGAAGCGAATTGAATGATGTTAATAAATACATGAAATTAATTTTAATTGTTTTCAATTATTCCAGTATTTGTTGCAAAAGGTTATCGTACGAAGGGCTCAAGAAATGAGCAAATCAGCCAATATGCATAAGTTGAAAGCATTTTTTCATAGGTAGTTGGTCTCAAAAAGCCAGCGTGGTAGCGCTTTAGATTATGCTGAGACGCTGCTTATAAACTTTTTAGTGCTACCTAAGACTTGGTCAGGTTCCGTTCCCCGACAGTCGGTTCTACGAAACCGGAACGCACACGAATTTCTTATCCGGCCAAGGGGATGTCAACTCGTCAGAATTCTGCCGCTACAACAATAACTTAGTTAGGTTAGATTAGGTTGTAAGTTTCACGCGAAAAGTAGCCATGAATCTTATATGAACTGCATCTACGGCTCAATTAAAAAATTAAATTTTGCTCATTCAAACGCACAAAACGTCTTATGAATCAGCTACTGCTGCTGTCATTTATGTTGAAGTGTTCAGTTCAAAAAGTGTTACTGCATGCATTTGAATAAAAATTCGATCAATTTTAATTCCAGATATATTATATAATATGCTATCCTTTTGTATTAGAAAAACAGAACTTGTAAAAATTCTACTTCACCATTTTATTTGTGCTCATTATATGTTACATTTAATGGTTTAATTGCTTAATTTCGAGTCCAAATAATTCAAATTCGGGTCAAAAGTAATTGTTACCGGTAAATTATTATATAAAGATTTACACATGTACATATATTTGTAAAATTCGAAAATTTTCTTATTTCATGCAAATTATATATTATACAATCTCAAATTTAATTTAATACAATATTTTTGCAGCTATAACTGCATGCGTTTATATCTTTTTTACAATTCCAATTTTCATAATATAAAAAAAATTTACACAATGCTTTTCAGTGAGAAGTAAAATTTATCGTTAAGTCAATACGAAAATTATTTATACGCTTTTTATATGGAAATTAGTATATAATAAATATATATATATAAATAGTTACATATGAGGATATGTACTATACGCTTGTATTATTTACTATGAATTTTCATAAGTATGTATGTATTTGTATGTGATTGTTTGTGCGTGTAAATGCATTTAGGAAATTCAACAATTCATCTGTTAACACTATTTTCGCTATTTCTTTTCTATTTATATAAGCTTTCATCATATGTTTTAACATTGTCCGATCTATGTATGTTTTTGTATGTGTAAAGAAATGCTTTCAGCTCATTTGAGCTGAAGTTTGGCTGTGTTAATATTCAAAATTCTAGTAAAAATGTACAATCGGAATTCGAAACCCGTTATCCCTTTATTCGTTATTCGCTGCCACATTTTCAATAAATGTGTTCGCATTTCGTTATGGAGTTCGAAGTGTAAAAAGATTTGAAATGCTTTTATTATTAAGTACATGCGTATTAGTGCGCATTAAATTTTCAATAAAAATAATAATTAAGTATATATTTCAGTTTAATTTTGGTCATTATTAGGAATTAAAAAAAAAACAACTCAAACGAAATAATATTGCATGTTACATCAGTTCTCAAAAAACGAAATTAACTCATTAAAAAATGAAAGGCACATATCATATAGATAATCGCTTACATACGTTACCTATGTATATACTTTCAAAAAGCATTTTTACCCAATGTATTTTCACACACCTTACACTTTATATATAGTAAGTAAAAATCAAATAAATTACTCCTCCACTGTAGTCAATTAATTGAAAGGCGCTTGTAGACTTGCAAACAGAACAAACGAAAGTCCTTTAGCAATTCCTACAAACACCAATAACAGTTTAATGACACTTACTTTACTCGAATATAAATTAGCTCATTTTCGTTATAAAATAACTTTACTACAACATCTATCCATCTATCACTTTAATGCGATATCAAATATAAATATTCGATTACACTGTTGTTGGAGAGACAAATATTAAAAGTGGTATATACCCAAATAAGCTAAGAATTGCCACCCTTTCATGAAGGCTACCTTATTGTCGGGGCCGAGTGCAACAGATTTGGAAAATGTCGCTAGGAGCTAAAACTGATAACTAATTTTTTGCGAGTAAAGTAAGTGTTATGCTATCAAAATTTAAAATTAGTATGTTAAAATATTCATTACAACTCTTCACTTTTTAAATTTAAAGTCTTATTACAGTACATACATTATTAAAAATAAAATGTATTACATAATAGTTGAATACCATAAATCGTTGCGTGCGTATTTTAAACTTTTTTAAATATATATGCTTGTATACGCGAGATTCAGTTGATTGCACTACGCTGATTGGGCCAAATATTGTATGTTGCATGTAAATATGTACATAATATTTATATATGAAGCGCCCGTGTCAGTGTTGTTTGAAAATCCACCAATAAGTGCCGTGCTGCTAGTGGTATCAGGAGCTTCGTCGTCAGCATTTATTAACATCAGCAGGCCTGAAATATTAAAACCATATAATTTCGAGGTAAGACTTATTAATAGTAAAAGTCAATAAGAGTAAAACGGTAATAAGAGTAAAACGGTAACAGCATCCAATACTAGAATATTTTCAATAACATCGATACCATTTATTATACACATATACATACATGTACTTCATAGCGTCTCCGACGTATCCTACTGGCTGTTACAAACTTCCTAGCAAACTCAATATCCTCTTCAGGGCATAAAAATAAAATATTACGAAATCTACACTTACTTGCAATCGTATCGAGTTCATTTCGTAGCCACCTTTGCTCTGCATTTGTGTTTGCAATGCATTCAAATGATTCGTGGAGAGCTCAACATCGGCAGAACCGATATGTCCAGTGTGTACAAAATTCGTTGGATTGCCGATCATCGAACGGTCGATATGCAGGCGTTGATGACGTCGCCGTGTCGGTGATTGTGGTTGATGGAAACAGCAGGAGAACCATTGTAACCAAATATCGCCGGTAGATGCCATTTTGCGGGCTTTACTAGTAATGGCAGCGGTGGTGGAGCTGTACGATTTTCGATTTCCCTTAGCCACGGTGACGTCTATTTGTTTTCCGGCAATGTAGATGTATACGAAATAGGTATGTATATATGTAGATGGGATTTAATTGAACTGCAAATAAAAGTCCAAACATATGATTTTTATATTATTTTTTAATCAATAATCTTAACAAATGTCAACGGTGTAATTATTTAGTAGAGTTTAACCAAATTCTAAATTGCGTAAAGCTATGAAAGTAAAATTATTTTATATTTTTTTCGCGTGATTTCATTTTTATTTGGATGTTTATTTTTAAACAATCTTATAGACCTTCATATGTATGTACACACATATCGAGAGTTTTACACACGTGCAAGCTGTTAACCACACATGCACGGCATACATCATACATTCATACATATGTACATATGTACGTATGTACATTAATTAATTGCAGTCTTATGTTTTCGGATTGTTCCGCTCCAAAGCGAAGCTTAAGCAATTAAAAGCTATTTATGTAGCCTCTAATAGAAGCAAGCGAAAGGAAAGAAAAAATCTATGCTCCAATTAATGCGATTTTTTCGCTGTATGACTATAGTGGGCTTAACTATTTTCTTTAAACGCTTACATACTGAAGTGAACAAAAACAATTTTCTTCACACTTTTCTACCGGCGATTTTACCACATATACATTATCAAAACAGAAAAGGGCGTCTGCCATAAGACGACCAAGTGCGGGCACGCTAGTTCACAAATGTTAGCATGTCAATATTACGCCTGCCACTATGTAGTTACCTACGGACGCCCATTCAAACGCGTATTTCTTTACATTTTGTTGTTGTTTCTTTCAGCTATAGACATGCACTCATTCATTTATGTTTACAGGCTTTTGGAGTTCTTAGTGTGGTCTTAGTTGTCACGGTAGCTGCACTTCGGAGGGCAATCGCATTTAATAGAAAACAAAACATACGGCCGGAACAACAACCACAACACGGTATGGCGAACTACTATACAACAATTTTAATCGGCGAGTGAAAAGTAATTAATGTCGCGCCAAGTGAAAATATGGCATAGAAGCATTTAAATGAAAGTGCTTGCCGACATCGCATGTCAGAGGTTGAATAAAGTAAAAGCTCAACTTAATAAAATTTGAAATAAAATAACCTAGAACTTTTTATTTAAAGTTTTTTTTCTGTTTTGTATGATTTTGTATATTCTCTAAATATAGCCCATCATATTTACTTTTTTTTACAAGTGTGCGAACAGACGAACAAGCATTGCTATAATAACAAAACTCTCCTTCATTTAGATCCGATATATGTAGATTTGATTTGTATATTATTTATATAAATATTTGTAATTGCTCTTAGTTTGAAATCAGTTCATCTTACACATAACAACAAAAAACCTAAATGAATGGTTGCTAGTAAGCTGACTCATTACCGGCATTGTGAGACTACTATTGCTGAGAAAAACAATAACTTATCTTTTTAAATACGTTGTTGCATTGCCACTTGGTTTGAGCACGCAATCACGCTTTTATCGTAATAAAATTTACATGCGAAAGGTAAATGCCGAATAAATTATAATCATTGTTAAATGTAAAACTTGTATATTGCAAGACTGCAGACATGTGTCATCTTGTCATTTTACCTTTTTTTATTGAAACTACATATTTTATTAGTTATAAAAAAATAAAATATGTACAAGGGACAACATAATTCGATATATAATGTATGCAACATTCAGACACATACCCTTAATTCAGCTTATATAATAAAAAATATTTTATTACAAAACATGTCTTTGCGCCCTCTGCGGTATTTTACCGTAAATAGTCCATTATATGTATATATGTTCATGTCTTTAACAAAAAGTTAATAAATACGGTTACTTTGGATCCTACTGCAAGCGACTGACGCATTTACCACATCTTATGTGTGTACAATACGAAATCATTTCCGACGACCAACCGACTGCGTCTTGCATGTTAATGAGTTCGTCGATCGCAATGGGCAATTTCAAAACTATTGTTTCCTCCATGTTATACCTCTATATGCAAAACATCGCAGTTACGGGTTTACAATTTTATTTGGCAAAAGGAAAACAAAAGTTATGTAAATTTCTCTTCAGAACAGAAATTGGTGAATAGTAATCAAAATGTAAAGGGATATTAGAATGTTAATAATTTCTTGTGCACAACTTCTAACGGAAATAGTCAATCAAAGTAACATATTTATTAAATTGATACATACCATAGAATACACTCATACACTCATGAAAAACGAAAAATGTATTATAAATAGCTTCCAATTAGCATATAAACATCTGTTTAATCGTCTACCGAAATTCACCTTCTGGACAGGTTTCGTTAAACAAAGGGCAATAAAATCATTTTTTCTACTTTTATTTGTGCAAAGTGCGTATACTTAGGTATCAAAATATGATTATTGTATACTTTTTTCAGCTCAAGTAAGAATATCTTTTAAAAGAAATTACAGCACGTTCCTGAAAGCTATTAATTCACATATGAAAATCCATTAACGTGGTATTTGTGTGTTCGTGCTGCTGCAGCAATTTCTGTTTTGTTCTTTTTCTACTATTCGCATCTTTTGTCTGACTGGTTGGTATTCATCTTTGCACAAGCAATAATCAACGCATTGTTTTTCATAATTTCATTTATTTTTATTATACACATTTATTTGCTTACTTATTTATTTATTTTTTGTGTCGCATTGTTTCATCAGCCAATCCGTGACAGCACACATTTCGTGCGTTGAAGTCAATACGATCACTAAAGAACATTCACTACATTCGACAAGCACCTCGCCATCTTCATCGTCGGCGGCGCCGTCGTCGACATCGCGATTAGCGGTAGCAGGGCCCTGTATGTCTTCATAAACACCAGCTCCTACACTTTTACTGTTGTTGCCACATTTCGATGTAGACGCATTTTCTGCGCCACTGTCAGCAGCTGCTTGAATATTCTTATCGGAGTTATTTTGTTTTTGTTGTTGAGTCAGTTTTTGCTCTTCCGACGTTTTACTGGCACTATGCCTGTTCGGCGTACGCTTCTGGTTGCGGTTAAGTATTTCACTGTCCACTGACTCATCAACAATATACTGACCGCCACATCGGCAATCATATGTATAGTACCAATACATGTCACCCGCAATAGACTTGCCCTCTGTCCCGTCTTCGCATGCAACTTCACTATCACTGTCACTGCCACTGTCACTTCCACTATTTGTTGTTGCGGTGGCGGCACAGCGTTTCATGTCGTCAAGCGTTAACCGCGCAAAGATATTACTGTGCGTTTGGAATTTTCTCAAAAGCAATTCGGCATCGTAGTGTCTTCGTTTCACAGGGTCTTTGAGCGTATTCCAAGCTTCATTTATGGCTACAAATTGTTCACTGTTTTGATCTGAAGATGTCGAAATTGAGATTTCGGCATTTAGGTCAACAGCAGCAGGCGTAATGGCCGCCGCAATATTAGTAATGGTTGTGGCATTATCACCATTAGCACTTGCTGTATTTCTTTTTGTTTTGGTATCTGTGTTATGTATATGTTGTAATTTATCGGGATGACATTGTAGAATCAATTGTTTATAATTGCGGCGCAGCTCTTCGAAGCTCGCTGTTGGTTTGGAGTTTAAAATTTCATAAAAACTCTTCGTTGGCATTATCGCTTCTGTGTAACGTTTAAATTTTCCGGAAAAAGTACAATAGTTATATATATAAAATTTTAAGCAAACATGTCATCACATCAAGTTCCTATTCAATGATTTATTTCTGGTCTGCAAGCAAAAAGATTATATGTATTCTAGTTTAGTACATTTGGTAATTTAATATATACTTACTTTTAAATGTTGCATGAAAGGCGATATTTATGTAATACATAGAAAACCAACAATTATAAAACCACGACTTCTACTACTTAAACATATGTATGTTGATAAAAATAAAATATGATTGTTTCTAAGTATAACCTAAAAAACTATTCCTTTACGCGTTGACTCACAAGCGCACATCTTTTGTCAAAAAGGAATATTAAAAAAAATATTATTGAAATGTATGTGGAAATTGCCTTACGATGTACCTACTCTTCTACTTGCCCATCCCACTTTAGAGAGACAGTCAATAGTGACACTCCTTATTAAAAACTGAAATATGAAAGCATGAAGTAGCTATCAAGGAAATGAAGGTGGGTTATTGATCGCGAGGTTCGTAAGAGTAGAGGTCATTAGCAGCGATGGCGAACCACCAGACAACGATGGGACAGGTGTGATAGGAAATGCTATAAAATCTGAA
This sequence comes from Bactrocera zonata, assembly GCA_037783105.1. Classification (NCBI taxonomy): domain Eukaryota; kingdom Metazoa; phylum Arthropoda; class Insecta; order Diptera; family Tephritidae; genus Bactrocera; species Bactrocera zonata. The sequence continues at coordinate 12,098 of JBAWJQ010005414.1, read as the reverse complement.
GTTGCATAAAATTATAATTTCAAGACAGAACAAGAGAGTGATATTTTATACACTTTAGAATTTACATGATAATAATGAAACAGTTTCATACCGTAAAATGTTTTGTTAATTTTACATCCACACATATTTTTATTAATAGGGTATTATTTTCAGACCACTCTTGGTATTTATTGTGTCCACTGTTCTTTCAAATAGACTAAGAGAATTTCACAATGATAAGTAGTCTATGGTTTTTCATTTTATTTATTATTAGTCTTCAAATTCATATTCATATACGTAAAATAGTTACAAAAAAACATACATAGAAACATGAAATATTTCATGAATATCGAAAATGATATGATATTAGATAAAGATTGAAATTGACAAACAAATGAAACACATTTCACACCGACTTAATATAAACGCCAAAAAATTTCTTAAAATAGGAAACCAGTTTGTTACAAAGACAGTCGCTACTTATAAAGGTAGCATCAATAAACTGTGTTGACCCAATTAAACAACTGGCTAAAGTAGTTGATGCGACCAACCTACATACACATATACTCGAGTTCATACATATGAATATTAAGGCAATCACGCACGAAAGTCAACACAACAAGAGAAAGGGTGGGAGGTTTACATACATTGTTGCGGAAACCTCCAACTCCTCGCTTATGCTTTAAGACTGAGGGTTCCAGCACCCCCAAATATTATTGAGGCGAAAGTAAAATGCACTTGGAAAGAAGAAACCGACGTTTTGTTGTGCAAAAAAACCGGCTTTATTCGGACCATTTAATTCTAGTAGGAAGGGAAGAGCGCGTAGACATTTTTAATTTATATAGGTACAATTTATACTTCTAAATATACATGTCAAAGTTTTTAATAAAGTAATATAACGGCGACATAAAATCGAAAATATGGAGTATTACTTTTATTTCTTGTAGTTAACATTTATGCATACAAATATTTATGTAAATATGTCATGACAATCTGTTTATAAAATTACTTGTTTGTACTTACTTGCCTTTTTTGGAAATGTCGCTGGATTTGCGCTCCTCCCACAAAGATATAAAAATCAACGCGATTGTGGTATAACTTCAACTACACGACGCAAACCTTTCCTCCGCAGAACACACTTTTTCTTTAGATTTCAACACATTTTCTGTTACATTCAATTTTGATATCAAATCGTGTTTTAATAAATATTAATGCACTTAACCGATTGGTCACAGAAAATTTTTTAGGAAAACACGCACACAACGTAGTAGTTTATTACGAGAGATTTCTTAAAATACTGATGGCATTGCCAACACTGCTTTTGATCAGCTGAAATAACTTTTGACATTAAAAACAGGAAGACACAGTGTTGCACGTTCTACCCTGCAAGACGGAGGTAACAGATTGCACAAACACATTGAAACATTTTCAGCTGTTCACTAACACTGTTACATTTTCTGGAATTTTCAATTGAATGGGAGATTACGTAAGTAAGATAGAGAAAAACTATCGACATTCTAAATATATTGTAATATCAACTTGCTAGAATAGGAAAGACAAATACCCAATTTTTCAAGAAGAAGAAAACGAAAAGCGCAGTTTGTTTTGGATTTTAAAGAGGTAAGCTTGTTATTTGATAATTTGATATTTTTATAATTAATTTCTTATACATATATATATTATTAATTTCTTTTATATAATATAGAGAAAAGGAAAAAGCTTAAGAAGGAGAAAAAGGTAAGCATTGTGAATTGAATGTTGTGTGTATAATTAAAAATTTCAATATTACAGAAATCATTTGGACCATTTGGAAAATTCAAATCTATTGCGTACAACAAACAAATAAGAGAGTAAGTTTTAAATTATTAAAGTTAAATAGTGCATATTTAATTCAAATAGTTGTTAAAGATAGTGAATTTTTGTGAAATATATAATATCTACATATAGTATATGTAAATGTAAAAAATTAAAAATCTAAATCGAATTGTGCGGTTACAATTATAATTGCGTAGAATTTAGAATACCGTCCCAGGATTTCGGCAATAAAATGGGTATGGTCGGATAGAGGAGGTTCTTCAGTTCAATAATGTAATCCTTTAGTTGATGTTAAATAAATATAATTGAACAATAAGTTAATATTAAAGAAAAATTCACAAGAATTAGTGAAGTGTTAGTGGACATAAAAATGCGAAATATAAGTGTAAAATTAATTTAAAATCGAAAAGTACGTTCTTCAAATAATGATAGTTTTCAGCTTTAAACGCAAATATCTCGAATATTCCCGCGAGTATAACTATATATATTCTTGAACTGGAGAACCTCCTCTATAACTAAAAATGTTCATTTGTTCGTCCAAGATATATGCAGAATATCTGAAATTGTTTAAAATAAAAACAACATTAGTGTTTCATAATGAATAAAAGTGAACATAGTTCGAATATACAAATACGCATTTCTGCTCCGAAGCAAGATATTAAAAATTAAATTTAAATAATAGTGGTCTCGTACGTTCTACTTTTTCAATCTAGAAGTGTCTTTTTAAAAGATAATATTTACATTTTAATTTTTTTAAACTAATTATGCAGTCTTGTCCTTAGTGCTGAAATACACAACTTCTTTACTTGGATGTTGATCTCAAGAAAATATTTCGCAAGTAGAAAAACGTTAAATTGTGAGTCCTAAACAGAAATACCATTATTCGGTGAATCAGTAAATGTTTCCCTTATAATGTTTTCTCATTATAGAAAAATTAATTAAGAAGTAGATATTCTCTTTTAAAAAGACACTTCTCAAATATATTTTCCTCCTGTTATATACTATTTGTAAGTATTTACAAATCAAAAATCTTTTTCAAACCAATATTTGTTGCTATAAACTTCTTAACTTTAAAATATTATTAACATAAAGTACTAACATTTCATTTTATAAATTAGTTCACATTTTTAATCGGTATTTTTTAATTAAATGACTACTTAATATTTTTTTTGTTTCAGTTTGCGACGTGGATATGGCAGTGTGGACGGCGTACTGCGTGGTATGTTTTCTGACGATCTAATGTACCTACTACAATTTAGAGGGGCGCAAGGAGAAGGGATCCCTACTAAAGCTAAAGGCCGTAGGGTAGTTTTTGGTAGGTTTCTTTACTGATATATATTTGAATGCCTTAACTTATATCGTTTCATTTTAGATATATTTCCTGACAAGGATAAAAACACTATCTGTGGGGAGCTCCGGAGATTTGTGGCCTTAAGTTACAATCGTTTTGGGCAAAAAAATCATAAACTTAAAACAAATTAATGAAAGTTTTCTTATTATTACTTATATATATTAGTTTTAAGTTGTACAAATTAGTTTTAAGTTGCACATATTAGTTTTAAGTTGTATATATTAGTTTTAAGTTGTACATACTAGCTTTAAGTTGAAGTTTATAATTTTACTCCTATAAATATGAATTTTTAGAATTCTAATTTTTATACTGAAATAAACTTAATTTGTATTATTTTTCTGCAGAATGTAAAAATAATAGGCAAATTATTAATTTAAGTATATATTTGATTATATTGATTTTATTATTAAATAAAACGAAATAATAAAAAAAATGAGTTTTATTTAAAAGAATTGAATTTGCTAGAAGTAACAAACGGGTAACAGATAATCTTGTTACTGCTTGTTCTTGCTAACACGTTAATATGTTATAGGTAACTAGCTGATAACGAAAATAATAACACTAACAAATATTCGGGTAACAAATACTTTTTGTTATCCATAACAGATAGGTAAGCTATGCGCTAACAAAAGAATTTGTTACCCGTAACATACTGTGAAGAAATTTGCTAACAAATGCATGTATTCTGTTAGAACAAGGCAGCATGCGATATTTGCCATTGGTTAGAACGAGATAACCATTGAACATCAAATAGCTATGTGTTATTTTTTTCCCACCCTCTGAACAAAAGTAACAAATATTTTAACGAATGCGAAAGTGAACAATAACAAGTCGCTTACACGTTTGCTAACAACTACCCGTCTTGCAGGGTATATTGTTTTAGTACATTTTGACACTAGACACAAGGTGTCAATGAAAAATTAATATTAATTTTCAATTAAAACGCTATTTTAATAGCTTTCAGGTCTACATTTAAAAATAATTTATTAGAACATCATCATCTAACAGTTAGCCTCTGCAGTAAGTTGTTTCAACAGGTTTTTACAAAAAGGTATGGGTGTTAAATAAATATACACACAAATAAGTTTTGTTGTTGTGTTCGACTAATAGTTCGTTAATGCAAACAGTCCTTGGTCAAATAAAAAATATGACCGATTTCGGTTACATAGACAGACTGTGGTAGCAACAACAAAAATCGGACGTTTTTGTAAGTAAAACATACTTCAGGGTAATTTACATTGGATTTGTCATGGGCGAGAGTTTCGTTGAAGTAATATACAACATTTAACGTGTTTCCGAGACATTTAAGTTCTTCACTTTCTTCTGTTGTTCTGATGTTCTGATTAGCTGAACTAATGCAATATTATTCATACATTGCGAAAAAGTTCATACATAAATTCAATGAAATAAGACTACATTAGTATTAAAATGAATGATTGCGCATAAAAATATGGGTGTATATCTTTATCACGAAAAAATATTATTCTCTGTTATAAACAGTCTTAAGATAGGTTCTAGAGTCATGTGTATTTTTTGATGTGTGTATACTTGTGTATAATTAAAAATAAGTATATGATGAAATCAAATCTTTTGTATAGTAAAATATGAAATAAATAATTGATCGGTGCTAAAGGTACCAGCGGTGGTAGCCATTTCGTTAAATTTAAATACACAGAGCTGAATACCGACTTTTATTGATAACAAACAAGTAACACAAAAATCACAAACACCTAAGCTGGTTGCTATTTTGCATTGTCACTTAGGTACACACACACATATTTATACGTGTACTTACTTACTTCAGATAATGACCGTTTTCGTTTCTTTGTTTACAAACTTTTCGACACCAGCGATATAGGAAACAATTAGTTTGCCGAAGGCAGAGCATGTAACTAGACGTGGGTCACTACACATATTAAATAAAGTTTTATAGCTATACTTCTACTTGTTTGCCAACTGTTATTACATACATTCATATTAATGAGCGCATCTGTTCAAAGTGCAATAAGAAGTGCTTGAGTGAAATTCGAGAATATGATCGCGTTACTACTTTTTTTACTGCTGGGTACATTACTCTTCTGGTTCATTAAACATCAATATTCTTATTGGAATCGTCGCAATTTTCCCTGTGATCCGGATACGAATATTCCTTGCGGTTGTTTAACATCCGTAGTTAAACATGAGAAATCTATGGGAGTGGCATTATATGATGCCTATGTGAAGGCAAAATCCCCATTCATTGGTATTTATTTACTTTTCCGGCCGGCCGTAATGATACGCGATGCCGAATTGGCGCGTCAAATACTCATACAAGATTTTACCAGCTTCCATGATCGCGGCGTCTATGTTGATGAGAAGCGTGATCGTATGTCATGCAATTTATTTTCGCTGCGCGGTCAAAGTTGGCGTACACTGCGTCAAAAGCTGACACCTACATTCAGTTCGAGCAAATTGAAAGCAATGTTTCACACCTCCGATGATATTGGTGACAAAATGGTTGAACATCTCAATAAAATCCTGCCGGATGAGGGTAGAGCGGAAGTAGACATCAAGGAAATTCTTGTGACGTGAGTATATAAACATCAAAATAAAATAATAATGATATACATATGTATGTACATAAACATCAAAATAAAATAATAATGATATACATATGTACATATGTATATGTACATACATACATATTTATGGTAAACGTTTTTGTAATATAAAATCAATACTATTTTTATTTAACAGTTATGCTATCGACATAATCGGTTCGGTTATCTTCGGCTTAGACATAAACAGTTTTGAAAATCCTAAAAATAAATTCAGATGTCTAGTACACCAAGCACGTCGTAATAACTTAATTAATGCAAATATTGGAATGTTAATATTCTTGTGTCCATCGTGAGTATCCCAATTATAAAAATATGTGTATTTATAAAAAATTGTTTAGTGTAATTTTTACTGCAAAATTGAGAGTTGCCAAATTTTATTCATATATTTCGCAATCAATGAAAATTTCAAGCGCTTGCTTAGACACTTCAAGCAATGAGTTATCGTTTAATTTGAACAGGTATGTAGATAGATAACACGAATGATTTCGTATGGCAAGCGATGTAGTCTCGCTTGTATTGGGTTATAATGCTAACACCAAAAAATCAGTATCCAAAATGCTTCAAACCAAATAAGAAAGGAAAAATTTTAATCACAATTAAGAATGAAAACAAACACAATAAACTTAAAATGTACATAAGATGTTTTGCTTTCTTTTGAAGTTACAGAAAAGTTATTAGCAATTCATATCTGAGAGATTTAGTGGTTTTAATAAAATTTTTCTTGTTAATATTTCAAATTTTCACTAGTCAACATAGCTGACATATTTTCCCATTTTTTTGACATCCCCTAACCTCGCTTTTTTGTTCAGGTCATATTTGCACAGTAGGTTAACTATAGATCTTAGCTTATTTCACATGATCGTTGTGTTTTTTTAAATCTTTTGTTAAATGAAGCCTTGTTAATCAACCAAAAGCCATTGCAAACTAGGCACATTCGAGTTTTTTCCCCGGTTTTTTGACATCAGATTCTTTTGCTCTTTTAGTTGAAAAGCTCTCGATTGCTTTGTCGATTCTCTGGAGCCGAATTTTCACCCTAGTAGCATCATTTATGCTCAACGAACTAAGCTAGGGATAGGAGGAATAGATTATTAGTATTATGAGCTGAACTATAGTATGTTCGTTTTATTCCATCTATTTCGACAGCCAACGCCTAGGCCAATTTGGTCTTGCATAAAATCCTTTTATAGTCCGCTCGGATCTTGGCGATTTTCTCTAGTCCTGCGACGTTATACAAGTGAAAAAGGACTTATATAGCGTAGTTTTTATTCATGATGGGCGGGCTTTGGGTTACAAATTATGTGCAAAGTTCCAGGCTCGTGACATAAGTTAGCTTTCGCTTTATTCAAATTCTCATTTGCTGCTGAAAATTTCATTTTTAATAAGATCTTCTAAAAAGATTATTATTGCACTTACAGCATAATGAAATACTTGGTTCGTTTGGGTGTTAAGAATAAAACTGCTATTGGTTTACGTGAAATATTAAAAGATACAATTGAATACCGCGAAAAACATAATATTATACGCAAGGATATGCTGCAGTTGATGATGCAACTAAGGAATACAGGCAAAATCGCCGAAGATGATGACAATTGGAGCACAAAGGCCAACACAAGTAAGAACACTACACTGTAAAACAATTATTTTTATAAATTTTGCGATATTACTCAAGGACACTACTTGAAAAAATTATAAATAACTTCAGTACTTGTATATTTTGTTCATACCATTTTTAACAGGCACTGGTGAGGAGAATGAATTTACTTTGGACGACATAGCGGCACAGGGTTTCATTTTCTATATTGCCGGTCAGGAGACTACTAGTTCAGCAGCGGCTTTCACCATTTTTGAGTTGGCTCAAAATCCAGATTTGTTGGCGCGTGCGCAGAATGAAGTGCAAGAGGTGTTGGCACGCCATAATGGCCAGATAAGTTATGATGCATTGCAGGAAATGCCGTTTTTGGATTTGTGTTTACAAGGTATGACAAACTATAAAATGATTTTTTTTTTATTTGCATATTAACTTACATCAAAATATATTTTCTACAGAAACCAATCGCAAATATCCATTCCCCTTTTTGAGTCGAGAATGCACACGGGACTACACTATACCCGGCACCAAGCATGTGATCGAAAAGGGTACACCCATAGTCATTCCACTACTTGGCATACATCGTGATCCACAATATTTCACGAATCCAATGATATATGACCCCGATCGCTTTTCACCTTCAAACCCCAATTATAATGCCAACGCTTACATGCCATTCGGTGCTGGACCACGTCAATGCATTGCTCTACGTATGGGTAAAATTAATTCAAAATTGGGTCTTGTAAAAATTTTACAGAATTTCGATGTGGAAGTGATGAGCAAACGTGAAATCATCATAGATAATCATTCGGTGGGAATTCAACCGAAGGGGGGCGTCAAAATACGCCTCTCAAAGAAATCAAAACCGTATAATTAAATGTGTTCTTACATTATGTGAAATTAATAGACGCTTATACATATGTACGTACATAGGTCATAAGGTCCTTTTGTTACAAATTACATATAGTCTAATAACATATATTTAGGCGTTATAACGCTGCTTGCAATTGTCAATTTTATTTTTTTACTTTAGTTTTTCGCTTTAGTTTACAAAAATTGTATTTTCAACATTTTCTCAAATCGATTGAAAGAATCAACATTTGAATGGTCACATAAATACACAAATATTCATGAAATTGAATTTGTTTATTTAATTTCTTGTTTTTTGCCTAAACTTCCTCGATGGCTTCTGGATTTGTTTCGCGCTGCCGCAGTTTCTGCATATTTTTCTGACGGAATATTTCTTTGCTCGCCTCCTTGATGGCCTCGAATATCTTGGCTTGCGACATAATTTGTTTTTGTACATTTTCCACAGCCGGTTCGGCATTTATGTCGATGAGATCGCTCAGTCCTTCCGACATATCTTCGTTGTTATACATTTTGACATCATCCAAGTCAGCTCGTTTCCATAAAGGGTAAGGGAGAGATGAGCGCTTTTTACCACAACCTTTGCGTTGAATCAAGAGTGTAAGGCAAAAAGAATATTGTTTTTGAAAATAAATATTTTGTTAAGTATATAATATTTTGTTTGTTATATAAAATATAGTAATAAAATCAAAATATATAAAATAATATCTTTTTTGGCATTTACCTGTAAAAGCATTGCAAAATGGACGTTTTTCATATTTCCATTGGATGATGCCTCTTAATTTGTGCTGAAGTAGAGACAGAGAGTGGCATATATAGTATGTACATATTTATAAAATATGGAAAATCTGACATACGTAGAAAGATATTTAAATGAAAAAGATATTCGTATGGAAATGTTTTTAGATTTATGATGAACATTAAAAATAATTGAAATCGCAATAAATATATCACCCCTAAATTAAAGAAAAAAATTATATAAAAAAATCATGGAAAAATGTTAAGGGGTTACATGCGTTTATGGGTTTTAAAAATCGATCTTTTATTGTCTTATTAAATTTTACAACACCTCTAGAATATTGTTCTAAATTTTCAAGTTGATCCATGTAATAGTTTCAAGATACCGCCTTGAAAACTTGTGCGCTCAAGGCTAGCTACGCTAAGTGCGCCGTTTTTAAACGGTTTTTACTCCAAACTGTGTTTTTGAAGTCGGTTGCAAAGATTTCTCGAGAACTACATACTCTACCGATCTACATGAAATTTTAAACTGATCTTTGAGTTACAATTCTTGAAGACTTGCACGAAGGATTTTTTTCGATAACCACTATTTGTAAAAAAAATTTCTTGAAGTTTTCACTGAAATTTTAATTTTTTTGTAAAAATGTTTGCCAATAATACAATTTTCAGTTTTTCGTTCTTTATAAGTTAAAGTTTTAACTAAAACACTTATTTTTTCACTTTATATGATCCTGTAAAGAGTCATCCTGCCAAAGGGGGCGCATATTTTTTCCGAGGGGCCCCCGGGAATGGCGTTGCAATGGCTGAGTTTAATATATTTGGTTTTCAAGAATTTTTTAGAATTTTTTTGTTAGTAGTATATATTTGTAACAGTAAAAAATTGTAACAATATATTTATTCCTTTATATTAAAAAAAAAAATGTTGAAAGAAGGCTGTTTTTACCCGAGGAAACCCATGTAACCCCGTAAAGTGCAATAACGTGCCACCATGTCCGAATATTTAAGCTGCATTGTTCGTTTGATCGTTTCGCCACTTTTTAAGGTTTGAATTTATTTCTGCTTGGAGTCGTATTGTAAAATTTTATTATATTATTATTTTTAAGAGTGTTCGGAGGTCGAATATCTCTTTTCGTTCATTATTTTTAATATTATATTTATTTTTTTTTAACCTAACCTATTATATAATATCCAGGTCCACATTCCACGATATAATTAAATTTACAATTTTTATGTAAATGACAAACGTAATGAAAAAAGTATAAATAAGAGCTAAATATTATAATATCTATTTGAAGAATTCTATAATTTTGAGGGATATAAGAAAGTATTTAGTTTAAATTTTTGAAACTGTTACTTTAGAACTAAATAAAAAAGATTTTTTTTTACAAATAAACTTCAATTAATTTTGTAGGTAAACACTTTACATAAATTTATATAAATAATATATAAAATAAAATATAAAAAAAAAATATTTAATGACTAATTTTATTACTTCTTGGCCTCACATTCAAATCGTCATTATCCATCTCATTTTGCAGTGTAGAATGTAGACACAACAACCAAATCATGGACCACAACTTCCATGCAAACATTTTTGGAAATTTCTTTCTAAAAAGTAGTTATTAATATTTTTACACTTTACACCAACTTTTCAAGTAAATTTAGAAATAACTTTTTTATGTGCTTAATTCGAATGCTTATTTGTACTAACTGTTCCGTGCAGCGTTTGGCGTACATTTGACCATGAAAGTGGACCGCGCGGCTTATAATTATTCCCGAGCCGCCTCAGAGCCGTTGAAAATGGCGAATGTAGTAGAATTCCCTACTGGACATTTGAGCACATGTTTGCATTTATGTGAAATCTTAAATATATATGTGCCTATGTGTGTATGCACTCTTGGAGGCGACAATGCAGGACCGACTGCTGTGCTGCGAAAGCGGTTTTCGTGGTTAACTAAGCAGGTCGCCTGCCTGAGCATAATTGCTTTCTGCTACCAATTTACGTACTTAGTTGTTATTGTTATACCCTGAACATGGTATATTAAGTTTGTGACGATGTTTGTAACACCCAGAAAGAAGCGTCGGAGACCCTATAAAGTATATATATAAATGATCAGTATGTTGAGCTGAGTCGATTTAGCCATGTCCGTCTGTCTGTTTGTATATATACGAACTAGTCCCTCAGTTTTTAAGATATCCTTTTGAAATTTTGCAAACGTCATTTTCTCTTCAAGAAGCTGCTCATTTGTCGGAACGGCCGATATCGGATCACTATAACATATAGCTGCCATATAAACTGAACGATCGGAATCAAGTTCTCATATGGAAAACTTTCGCATTTGACAATGTATCTTCACCAAATTTGGTATAGATTATTTTCTAGGGCAAAAATGTAATATCCGAGAAAATTGTTCAGATCGGTTAACTATAGCATATAGCTACCATACAAACTGAACGATCGGAATCAAGTTCTTGTATGGAAAACTTTCACATTTGACAAGATATATTCATGAAATTTGGTATATATTATTTTTTAAGGTAACAATGTAATCTCTAAAAAACTTGTTCAGAACGGGTTACTATAGCATATAGCTACCATACAAACTGCATACATAGTTACTAACAGAAATGCACCTGTGAAGGGTATTTAGCTTCGGTGCAACCGAAGTTAACGTTTTTTCTTGTTTTTATTATTATTTGATTTTGGTTTTAAAGTTTTTGTTTTTTGTTCTTGATTTCTGTTCTGAATCGCTTGACCCTCTTGCTATATTGCGAATGGGCTATTTAAATTGCGGTTAAAACTTTGAAAAATAAGCGCCATGTACGTTAATGTGTCTTTAAAGTTAGTTTTATCATGGTTTACTGAAAGCCTTTTGTTTCAGCACTAAAAAAATATGAATATAATCAATCGCAACTACTCAATTATAATAACATTGATATTAAATTTAAACTGTGTTTTTATATCGAAACCATTTTAAGAATGTATAAGAAGATACTGGGGAAATTGGTATACCGAGAACAGCAGCTGTAAGAACGAACTGTTTTCGAAATTTTGGTTGATTCAGTACAAGGATGGTGATGGGCATTCCCACCATACATATGACATTTACCGTAATGGAACTGGATTTATATCTGAATAAGCATTCTCAACACTGAAAAA
>JBAWJQ010005413.1:0-145559 GCA_037783105.1 Bactrocera zonata | reverse complement strand
GAAAACTTTAGCCTAACCTACTTTTAAAACAATAAATTACCAAAAACTCGCTATTCCTGCTATTTTTATTAAGCACAGACAAAAACACTTCAACTCCACTAAATTCCCGCGCTCCTTCCTACCACACGTCACTGTCTTCAAAGCACCGTCATGCATGTGGCATAAAGTTCGCCGAAATATTAGGTACTCCACCGGCGCGCAACTCCACTGCACTTTGATAGCAATCCGCGCGGCAGCCCGCTTGCCACCTTATTCCACGGCCGCGCGGACGCCCATTTGATTTGCCTCAAAGGAGCTGCACTAGGCACACCTAATCTTGGTTATACTGCGTGTTGTTGCTGTACAATTTTTAATTGAATTTCGCGTGCGCGCAAAGTCACTACGGTGCAACAGCAACAACTATATGTGAGCGAATGAGTGGCAAATATGATGAAACAAAAGCCAAAAGTATCGATTGCATATAAACGGCAGAAAACAACGGTGATAACAAAAATGTAATTTTATTATTGCAACATTGGCTATCAGAGCTGATTTCTCAGTGCCTGCTTAGTGCTGGCATTGCTGTGTGTTGTGTGCTGTTGCCGCTTTTCGCTGACTTAAATACAATGCAGCTCATAATCCCAGCTTAGTGAAATTGATTCTGCGCTTGTGCATTTATATACATATATTATATACATATCTTGAAAGCATATGGTTTTTAAAGGCGAATTCGAGCACTACTTTGTGCATGCGCTTGTGCTGATTTCAACTACAACCCTTGTGCCCGTATCATATTTCTATAATGCGTGCTCTGATGTATTGAAAAATCTTCAAACCTTTTATTGTGATATTCTTTTATTTCAGCGTGATGTGCTTATGTAATATGATGTTACCTGACCGCGGTGCAATCCTCGTCTATCTACCTGACCGCTTCCATCATAAGTCACTGCTTTGCTTTCATATTCCAATTTCTGTACCTTCTAGGGTTTATTTGCAGTTCAGTTTTCTGGATTTTTACATATAAATTTTTTTTTTATAAATTACTATTTATACTACTAATACAAGGCTTCAGAAAAGGAGCTGAAACCAACCTTTCATGTATGAAGTACTATATAATATTATTATATGATCGAATTAGACCCGGATTGACAAAAATAAAATTTTCACATATTTCAATACAAATCTTTATTATCGGATTCAAAATAGCAGAAGGAAACGGGGCTTACGCTCTGAGCCAACAATTAATCTAATTTTTCATAGACTTGTTATAAGCCTCAACTAAGCTTGCCTTCAGCGTCTGCAGTGAATGCACCGAATTTTGATTTTTTCGTTCGCGATGAATCTAGTCTGAAGGATTTGATGAATTTATGCTTGTTCTATCTTTTTTGAGACCTCCACTTGACTTCGGTTTTGTAAAAGATTCAGGTATTCATACACAAAACGTTAACCGAAATGTGATGAGTGGATACATAATAGATGTTGATATCCTCTACTATTGCTTCGATGCTAAAATGACGATTTTCAAGCATTGTTTTCTTAACTTTTTCGATGTTATCGTCATTAACGGAAGACTCATATGAAACAAGTTTTGCATGACTTCACGACTTTGAATATTTTGTGTCTCTCATGTATAGTATTTAATGTTCTTAACGAGTTACATAGGCTTCCTCGGATAAAAAACAGTTAAAAAAGCAATTTTTTTCTCATATAAGAAATTAAATATTATATTTTTTTTTTAGAATTTTCTATTGTTACAAAGATACACTATTAATAAAGAAATTCTGAAATTTTGGAAAACAAAAATATATTAAACTCGGCCATTACGATGCCATTTTCGGTGACCCCTTTAAAAAAATTATGCGCCCCCGTTGGCAGGATAACTCCTTATAGAGTCATCAAGACTGAGAAAATACGCGTTTTAGTTAAAACCTTGGTTTAGAACTTGAACGAAGGACAAAAAAAGCTTGGATTTTAGTAACATATTTAAAAAAAAAAAAAATGAAGATTTCAGCGAAATTTTTTTTTTCAATAGTTTAATAGACCTGTGTAAAATTTCATGAAGATCGGTTGAGTAGTTCTCGAGAAATCTTGCCAGCCGACTTCAAAAACACAGTTTCGAGAAAAACGCGTTGAAAGACGGCGCACTTAGCTAACTGGCTAGCCTCGAGCGGACAACTTCTCAAGGCTGTATCGCCCAACAATTTTCTCGCGGCGTGAACCGAAGCATAATAATTCAGATATGGATATCAAGTCAATCAAAAAAAAAAATTTGCATATATTTAGGGGCATAATTAAGTATTTTAGAGAAGTTAAATGTAAGTGACCTGAAAAGGATAAAATTATTTGCACTTTTTAATAGCAAAGGATGAAAAAATATCGCATCCGTTTTTTCTCTCTTCATGCTTTAAGCTTTATATTTTAATGCTAACAAGAAGAGCCTTAAACTTCGATTTTTTATTTCAAAGTTTTTTTTTTGTTGGATAATACCTGAGACAGACATGTAGTAGCAATACCATATATGGTACAAATATAATATGTGTGCCACCAAATACTAGCAAAATACCACCTGAGCAATGTAGTATTTTGCTGGTAACAAACTATGATATTTCATTGTGGTATTTGTATAAACACAGCTAAAAAACAGGTAACATACTTTGCTAAAAGCTTTTACACAAAAGCTCTTCGAAATATTCTGTTAAAATGACTTAAAAAGTTAATTAATGAAATGGAAAACAAAACATTTTTCACAATTTTTGTTCCGGAAAAGCAGCAAATGCCTCATTTTATGTGAGGATTTTAGAGAAACTGTAACCAAATCGCTTATTTTCTATGAAAATAGATTAACTTTAGAGCATTTTAAATAATTGAACGTATTTTATCCATAACGCACAACAACATATTTACATATTGTTTACAATTTTTTTGAAATATTTAATGCCTATGAAACAAAGCTTGTACTTGAGTTTACTACATTGCCATGTGTGTCACCAACGTAGTAAACAGAATACCATGATACCTTTATTATGGTTTTGTTACTACATGTCTGTCTCGGGTATAAGAAAGCATTATAAGCGTTTTGTAAACGTATTGTTCTTATTTTTTAAAAACCGCAAAATAATACTTTTTTTATTGTGATTTTTAGAAAACCTAAAAGCCTTTCAGTATTACAAACCACTAATTCATACCCGCCAATAATATCAAAAATTTTATTGTAAAGTTTGCATCTTTGATAATAATTTCATAACTGATGGAATCACAATGGTTTCCTATGGACTGTCTTGAACTGTTTCGGCATTATTTTCTTGTTAATGATCAGTTTATCAACCAAAATGAAAACAGATATCCTCTAATATTAGGTTGTCAAAAAAGTCTTGCGGTATTTTCGCTAGTTGGCGCTGAAAGCGCGTAGTTCTAGTTTTATTCGTCGCATCGGGTCATGCTATACCTTTTTGGAAAGCTCATTTCACGCGCTAAAACGTGTTTGATTGATTGTCGTTTCCTTTAAGTCGTTCGTGAGTTATAGCGTCGCAAACATGGAGCAAAATAAAGAGAAAATACGGCATATTTTACACTAATACTACGATAAAGGCAAAAATGCATCTCAAGCCGCCAATAAAATTTGTGCAGTTTATGGGCCGATACAGTTTCCATTTCCACCGCACAACAATTGTTTCAACGTTTTCGTTCTGGTGTAGAGGTGGTCGAAGATGCGCCACGCTCCGGAAGGCCTGTCGTCGAAAATTGCGATAAAATCGCTGAATTGGTGGAAAGAGACCGGCATAGTAGTCATCAAACCGTTATAAACCATTTGAAGAAGCTTGAAGTCACTAAGAAGCTCGATATATGGGTGCCATACGAATTAATTCAATGAAAATACCGCAAGACTTTTTTGACAACAAAATATGCTTTCTTTACTTATAATATATTGGGTAGTCGAAAAAGTCTTTTCGTATTTTTAAGCAAACTTCAACTTATTTTTTATTATATTTATATTTAAATATATAAATTTTATTGGATTTAGAATCAATTGTTATAATTGATTTTTTAAATTGCCAGATATATAAATATATATTTGTATTTTGTTCCAAAATTAGAAAGGAATCAAATAGAAATGATTGTCAATACAAAAAATGTAAATAAACTATAATTCACACCACACGCAATAATAAAATATTTCAACGAATTAATTTTCGGTGACAAATTGTGTTGTACGTGCGAAGTGGCTGAGGGCAAAGTGACTTCAATTTTTTTCCACTTTTATGCGTTACACAGAATACGCAACCTAAAAAGCTTGAATGAAAACGGCCAAAGCCATTTTGAAGAAGCGACGCTGTAAGTAAATCTAAAAAAAGAACAGAAAATTACTTTAGAAATAATTTCAGTTAGTAATTAAAACATTAAACAAGCATAAGCAACAACAGCAAATACATACAGTCGCAGACGCCAGCGCATATAAAAAGCCATATGCGAGTGCTATTATAATTACAATTACGTAATCTTCACTTGGCGGCGCGTTGTGTGGCTTTTGCAGCAACAGCACTTTGTCTGCCACAACATGTGGCATTTAGTGCGCACACAACCACATAAGCTTATTACAACAAAAACAAAAACGCAACGAAGGCAGCTATTTCTGACGACCGACCGACGGCATTTGGCCTGCTTTGTAAAGTCGGCTACATTCTCTGTATTTCACGTGCTTTATTTAGCCTTTACTATTTCCCTACTTAAAGCCAATGTTGTTGTTGTTGTTATGGTTTGTTGTTACGGTGCTTGTATCATGGCCATAAAGTGCGCACCGTGCGATTTTCCAGGAAATAAACGCACACGGCAAGCCAAATTAGTGCGACATTGACAGCAACGGGCAACAGCCCAACAACAACAATAAGAACACTAGTAACGAAACTACCACCGTGCTTTTTTTTCTCGCTTTTCGCTGTCCGATTTGTTGCGTTACAATTTTTCTAAATTCATATAAAAGCTACCGCCAGCAACGCTGGCCAACTGAAGAACAGCCGCGCGGAAATTATGAAATGTAGACGCATATAAGTATACATCGACATATATATTATATTTATTTGTATGTGTGTGTGCACAAGATGTCACCAACTAACAAGCAACAGCAACTGACGCGCTTAAGTTTCTTGAAAACAACACTTTTCCATAGAAACAACGCGCGTTGCCGCTATGTGTACATGTGTGTGTCTGCGCGCGGCGGCAAAATATTAACCGCGTTTTTATTATTATTGCTATATTTATTCTCTGTTATTGTAACGACAACAACAACAGCGTGGACTCCAACTAACGCAAAGCAGTCATCATTTTCTGGAGCATGGAAAAGGTCAGCGCGGAGCAGCATGACAAATGTGGAAATTGTCGCCAACGCTGCGAGCCAACCATATCCGCTTGTGAACACAGTGCGCTTTGTTTGGTGACACTTTTTCCACTATTATTTCTTTATTTTTGCTTCACCCATTTCTTCATCTTTGCAACCTTTTGGACACCACTTTTGGCATATTTTATATGGTTACCCTGACTACCGTTATTGGTGTGTGCTTTACTGTGAGAAGTCTATTATTTGGCTATTCTCTAAGTGTTATGGTTGTAGAGTATAAGGTTCATTGCACTGGTCAGCCATTCACACCAGTTAACAGCAATGATTATTTACTAGTTCCTATGAAAATTAACGTTTCCCACTTGAGGTGTCATCAGATTCACACGTAATATCCGTAAATACTATAAATTCATACTAGAATCTCGTATAATCAGAAAAAAATTGTACTGCTATAATTTTCATAAGCTTCACCACATTCTCATATTCACTCTGATAGTCGATAATAGCATTGACAGAAGGCAGCATTAATCCGGATTAACTGTATTAATCTGTGCTAATCCGGATTAATTCAGGAGTTAGTAAAGATAACTCCTTTGCTAACTTCCATTTAATCTTCATAATTTCAAAGATTTTTTTTAAATAAAAAATGGTTTTGTAAAAATTGGGCGGCTAACAACCGCAATGTTTATCTTCTATCCATTTTCATTGAAAATATTACAAAAATGACAATCAGCTGTTTACGAAAGTTTCAAACTCGCATAACTACTGTCTGTCACCTACAAATTTGGATCTGAATAAGTAGGCAGTTAATCCGGGTTAACGCTACCGTCTGTCAAGGCTATGTGGTGAGCACTAAAATTTAATTTCTCGAGTGAAAGATCAGAACATCAAATCAGCTCTGTTTGTCTAGCAAAATCACTTTAATATCCGGTCTTAAAAATCATTCTAATAAATCACAAAATCCGGCGAATCTTACGAAATTGGGACGTCCGAGAACTAATTGATCCTTTCTAAAAGATATCTCCGAAGAGTGATGCAGTGATAAAATTTCAAAAATATCTTACTATTTTCTAAATAACAGTTACTACAATATTTCTGTACAGAAGCCTCAAAAAGAAAATCTCCATTGTTTTTAGCCTCGCCGTTGAGCTTTGGCTGCTAAAGGTATGCTTCTTTCGAAGAGTTTTTTTTAGTTATGCATTCACATGAGAATATTCTCTTTCTTAAAAGATTTGTGGTCGGGCTTTTTTGCATTTAAAAAAAAAATTATTTTCTTAAAAGACTTAACCCTGTTTAAAATCGTAGCGCTGGTAAATTTTTAATCGCTTGTCGAAAGACCAGAAATTCGCAAGGTCGAAATTCCCTACATCACAAACACCCTCGATGTATCGATTCGCTTCTTCGAATGCGCGTACATAATTTGCACTAAAAAAAACGCATTTTCGGCGTCAACCAAATCAGTCTATTAATCCTTTCGATTTGCCCAGTCGCACCATCGCCACCACCACCACCGCCGTTGATTAACTTGTTGTCGAACACATTTGTGACGGCGCCAGCGAACAGGTGTCTTCGCGCGTGCACTTGCACGCCTCCCAGCTCGAAAACTCGCGCAACGCCAACAACATTGTACTTAAGTGTGTAACACCCCGCAACAACAGGCAGGAACATGCAGTATACACACGTTGTTATACACCAGCAAGGCGGCATATGGCTGCGAGATGGCGCGGTGGCTTGTCAGGAAGGCAGAAAAACTGGCTTGATCTGCATTCAAAAATCAGCGACAAAAAATCGGAATCACAAATGTACCTAGAACTGGAAATGGCATAAACAAGCGAGCAGAACAGGAACAACTAAAGTGGTAGAACAACAATAATAACAACAGCGTACAGCGCGCGAAGCGTGACAGGAACAACAGGAATAAGCGATGGTGTTGCTTATGCGAAACGAGTGCGCAAAATCAATCAGAGCGCCGCGCAATGCACGGCATAAAGTGCAGGCGCGCGCCGAATTGTTTGCTGTGCGCACGGCTGCGCGGCTATTAAGCGTTGAACATAGCACGCGCGCGCGCCCGCTGAAACAGGATTGGCGCTGGCACTAAACGCGCGAGTACTTAACAACCGCAACCAGAACAATTACAGTAACAGAGCAACAACATGGGCGCACACTTTGTTTAGCATTCTGAAGTAGTGGGAGAACGTGTTGAAGGCAACAAGAACGCACGGTAAACAGCGGCGCCTCAAAAGCAAAAACATAAATCTAGAAAAAATATAAAAAAACAAGAAAATTGCGCGCACGCGCCAACAATTTAACGCCACTGCTGCCGTGCGAAATTGCAACCAACACAATGCCAACAACAATGAAGCTGGCAAACGCGCAAACAACCAAACTGATGGAATATGTTTTTGCATTGTTATTTATGGAGAAAACTCCACTGCCACCAATTGACCGTTGCACAAACCGCAAATGTGCATAAGCATTTGCAATTCAAGTGCAGCGAAGCGTGTCCAGCGCCTGGCAACAGGTTCCGCGAATACGCCAAAAAACCAGCAGGCGAGCAGGAGTGTTGCGCCTAAGTTGAGCAGGCACTTGCTGTTGTTGGCTTGCTGCAATGGCAGTGGCTTAGGTGTCGCAATCACATTTACAACATGAATGTGCCAAACGCGCAAAGTGTACGCGGGTACCGTTGTTGCAGGCAGCGTGACCGCAAAGTGCAGCAGCAACAGCTAGCAGAGTCTTTTGTTGCTAACAGCAGGATACCTGTTGCTATTATTGCACTAAATGCTGCATGTGTTGTTGTGTAGCGAACTGACGGTTGAATTGCAACACTTGCGGTTGAGCGCGTCGCTTATGGGTTATGCATTTTCGTAGAAGCCGTTTACTACTAGAAACTGCCAGATTTGCCTTTTTATGTTGGTGTTTCCGATCTCTGCTTATTTTTTTGAAATTTGTTTAAAAAAAGTAATATTACTGCATGCAATTAGGTTATCCGAGTTCTCTTACAATTATGCGTAACAAAAACTGCAATGATTTCTTCAATAATAAATAAAAAATTGCATAAAATCGCGGTGTATAAGTGTATGTATATTCAACAAAATAGCTTCGCTCTAATTGATCATTAGACTTCTGGTGCGAAGGTAAGTCGAAAAGTGGCCAATCCTTTGAGTCAACAAAAAGTAGTAACTATAGAATATGCCAAGAAATTAATGATAACCTTATAGTTTGGAACTCAGCCTCTGGAATCTCGGTAGCATAGTTGTAAATATACTTCCTAAGGCCGTTGAAGTCCTACAAATGTATTTACAGCAATGAACGCTTGAACAAGCAATGAACAGCTTCTTTTGTAATATGAACTGTATTGTTGTTGTCCACAAAAGCATAAATTTTTTTAAGTCTAGCGAATTGTTGCAAGTTATTTGGGTAAACTTTACTGGCGAGCTTTATAAGACCATTGAAGGCCACTGCGACGACTACTGGTACTCAAGTGAGTCAAGTCAAACCAAAATTTTCTGAAAGGAAAAGAAAGGAAAGAAAAAGGCATGAAAAAGTAGAATTTTAACATTTTTTTTAAATCCTCTGAGAAAAATTATCATAGTCAAGTATATATACATCTCTCGGCTATAACCGCGTAGCGGTGTCCGCGCCAATAAAGAAGAAGAAGGATCTATTTATTTTTTATACTATCAGAAAGTAGTGATTAGGTTAAGTTAGGTTAATCTGGTAGGCCAATAAGCCTTCGCGATAACAGATGGAGTTCGCTTTCTAAGTCCAAGAGAAGTAGTCATCGTTTAGGATGCCTGCGCTTGACGCGAAATTTAACAGAATCTGCGTCGTCACTATCGATACCTCCTCTAGTGAACCATACCGTGGGGACCCAGATGCTTACCTCGTAGTCTTGCAAATACAGGACAAGTGCACAAGAGATACTCCATTCTTTCCCTGGTGCCCCTCTAGCATTCCTGCAGTCTTCTCGATCTGTCAAACCCATCTTGCGGGCGTGTGTCGCCACCATTCAGTGACCAGTTAGTAGAGATTAAAATTAAAGCAAAGCTGATCGACTTTTTTAAAAATAGAATATTTTGATGTGAGAATTTTCGTTTAAAAATCGGGATCCTTTCAGAAAACGTATATCTTTTTCAAAAACTTCGTGAAAAGAAAAAATTGTTGTTAAAAATAAAACATCTAATAACGTGGTTAAATGAGTTCTTCACATTAGTCACATTACAACTACAACTTTTCCATTAAACTTTTTTCCATAAACCAAGTAGTTTTTCCGAAAATCGAGATAAGCTGTTTTTTACTCTTTAATAGTCAACAGGTTCCCTTTCTTCCACTTTCCGCGAACAGATCGCCCGTGAATTATTTTTTCATTATAATTTTATACTCATTTTCTTTACCAATGAGTTTCATCCCTTATTACATTTTCCCTTTTTACCATTTTCAAAATTGTATTAAACAAAATCTCTTTAACCACTCCAAATCGACTTGAGCATAATTTTTTGTTTCTCTGTCTGTCGTATTAGTCACGTTGTAAGCGCCATATTTACATACATATGTACATATGTATCAGCTAAAATACTATATATTACGTAGTCGCAAAAGTCCTTTCGTATTATGTCAATAGATGTCGTTGCAGTCGTATATTTGTGAAGTTTACGGAAACGATGCTGTATCAGTTCGTGTAGAACAACAGTGGTTCGCTTTTGCTTCCGTTCTGGAAATTTCGATTTCCACTGAAGAAAGTTTTACGCTGATGGAATAATGTGTCTAGCAGAAAAAAGCAAAAAGTGGTTATTTATTTGTATAAATATAAAATGCGAAAAAACTTTTTAGACTACCAATGTATGGTTACAAAAAAGGCAAAGCAATTTTTTATTGCTTACCATTTAATACATCACATTACACATACGTAGTATAAAACTTTCAGCTTCTACTGTCAGATATACCAATAAATAACCAATAGATAACCATTTTATAACCAAAATTCAAATTTTGTTTTAATATGAGTGGTCTCTTTATATCGTTTTCTTTCACCTGTATACTTATGAAAAAGGATGTTACATTATTTTGCATTTTAGGTGACGATATGAATATTATAAAACCAGAATGTTTTCAACTAGAAATTATAATAAATGAAATTAATATTAGTTTTAGAGTTTGAGTAAAGAACGAGAAGACAATAACATTTTTTGCTTGAACTGAATTTTTTATATTTTTCATTAAAAAAATTTATATTTTTTTACACCGAAAATTTTTACAAAATTTTTGCTACTCAAATCCAATTATGTAATATTTAAGAAACAGCTTTAGACATATTATTAATGTTTTTCAATTTAAAAAGTTGTTTTTATTTTTGTTAAAAATTTAAAAAGAACTCACTTTTTGACATTGCAGACACATTTCATTAGTTTTAAAAATATTTTTTAGCAAATTATGTTATTGAAGAATATATTGCTTAGACTCAATGGCGCCCAATCAATCCTGTTATGACGGTTGTATTTATAAAATCTGCTGATTGTCTTCAGATAGATTGCAAAGAAAATATATATAAAAAAAATTAGGAATTTAAAATTATCAGAATCAGAGTATTTGCATAAAAAATATTTCTTAGCGATTTATGCTGTAGGAGGTAATTTTGATATTGTCCCTTTTTCAAAAAAAAAGTTCGTCAGCACGGAACCAGAGTACAGTTGGCTTCTATTTTACCATAGAAATAAGTAAGCCGCTCAATAAACTCAACTATTAAATATTTTATTATAACAGTCCTCCATAAAACACTTATCTACCAAGTACTTATATAGTCTCTAATATATTTTATTATCTTTTTTTTATTATTTTAGTTTTTTTTTAATTATTTTTTGTACCCATAATTCTGTGCATTTATTATAAAATGCAGAGCGCAAAGTCCAGTGCCGTAATTTTGCACAGCGCCACAAATTGGCGCACGCGTCAATAACATTCAAGAGCAATAACACTCGTACATGTCCGTGACTAAGCGTTAAACGGCTGCGCCGAAAGCCAACAACCGACGTGAGGACAAAGCACGAGCCATTAGCCAAATGCAAATTGAAAATTGTTATCAGCGACCGGAAAGAGTACGCCAATTGCACTTTTAACGCGTGTTGATTGCAACAGCCAATTGTCAATTTGTCGCGCATGCAACAGCTGCAACGCGAAACCAACCCGCATTAGGGTTACTTAGCTTAGTACGAAACTCGCTCACGCAGTTTACTTATTAACTTATTTACTTAGCTAATTACTTTTGCTATTTTCTAATTTGCACTTTTCTCTTGCGATTCTTCCTTTGCAGCACACCAACGGCCGGCAACAACAAATTGAATGGACAAACCACACCTCTGGACGTGTCCGGCCTATCGCAAAATGAATTCCAAGGCCTG
The DNA here is from genome assembly GCA_037783105.1 of Bactrocera zonata. Taxonomy (NCBI): domain Eukaryota; kingdom Metazoa; phylum Arthropoda; class Insecta; order Diptera; family Tephritidae; genus Bactrocera; species Bactrocera zonata. Next base: position 133,853 of record JBAWJQ010005413.1, on the reverse strand, counting down.
CTGCTTGGTTCACACCCATCGGCGGCCGGTGGCAACGGCAACGCATCCACAACACCAACAACCATCTCACAGCATTCAGCCATTGTGGCAGCGGCCACTGCCGCAGCAGCAGCAGCTGGTGGCGCCACAGCTGTAGTGGTCACCGCCGAGCAGCAGCGACAACAACAACAGGCCCAACAGACGATCAGCATCAAACGCGAGCCGGAAGATCTGCGCAAGGAGCCGAAAAGCGGCGTCAGCAGCACCATCGTCGATGCGACGAACAGCATCACCAATGGTGGCGTGATAAGCGGCACCGCACATCACCAGCAACACGGCGGAACGAAGGTGAGTGCGTTGCAGCGAACCCAAATCCGTTGGAATTGCCACTGGGCGCGCTACGCGTTAGCGTTAGTTTCTTTTCGCCTGCCTGCTTGGCAATGTATTTGTGTTATTGCGTTGTCGTTTTTCCTCTATTGTGTTGTGGCTGAAGTGAGAGTGCATCAGTTGGCGTCCATTGCGCGATGTGCGCATGAGCGGCGCAAAGTGCGTTACGCACACGCATGAATGTTTCCCACAGCGCGCGCACATTTGCAATCCCACCTTGTCACCTCAACCCCTCCGCTAGGTTTAGTGCTTATGTGCATGTGTGTGTGCGTGTATGTTCACTCTTTTCTGTTTAATTTTCAAATGCAAAGCGTGGCTAAAGCTGCGCTATCGCCATTGTCCAACGTCGCCGCCTTGTCGTGCACTACAATATGGTCGCCAACCCCCCTGGGCTGCCCGCTCTCTATTGTCAACTCTATTATCGTCTAATAGGCGCTCCACGGCTTGCAATTGGTCCGACGACTATCATCTGTGCCTGTGTTTTGTGCGCATGCGTTAGCGCGGCATTAGTGTTAGTGTCCGCCGTGCATGCGCCGAAGCGTTCTATTGGCTGGCGGGCTTGCGGCTTGCAATGCCAACGGCGCAACTGTTATACGGCAGTACTTTGCATTCGTGTATGTATGGCTGTGTATGTGAGGGTTGTGTGCAATTCGTGTGCTTGTTTGTAAATTTGTCAACTGTTATACGCCATCTGTTGTGGCCGACTGGTGGCGTTCCACAACTGGTTAGATGCCTCGCCGATTTCGCGCTCATTCATTCATTCATCCATCGCACCGCGCACATCTACACTTGTACAAATCTATGTTGATTTTGCACTACCACAGGTATGGTGTGTGTGTTTTTCATTACCTTTTGCATTTGTGTGTCCCATTAGCCGTTTCAGGCTGCCTTTTCAACAAGATCGCACATGTGATCTCATTGTATACTCTATGCATCTCTGTTTCGTGTATTGCTTCTTGCATTTAGCCTCGCACTCACACATATTTGATCTGCTATGGCGGTTCGTTAGTCGTCGGTCTTTAAGTCACCACCAAACGATCGATCGCCGATTCTACTTTTAATATCGTTTACGATCAAACTAAAGCATGCGGTTTCTGGTTTGAAGTTCACAGCTTGGTCTCTGCATGTTCGCTCTGCCGGGTCGGTATGGCTCGAACAAGTTTGATCTTTTTGCTTAGCAAGTAGTGTTGTTGTTTTCTGCGTGCGTAGGCGTTTGGATTATTGGGATTACGACTTACTTCGAACAAATTGATAAAAACTAATTTGGTATTGTGTGTAAATGGTTTGACGTGATAAGAGGAGTATTATCAAAATGTTGTGTTTACTTAATGTCGAGTAAAAATTAAAAAAAAAAAATTATTAAATTGAGAATTTCCACACTTTTCTCGAGACATTCCATACATTTCGCTACCCTTGAGGAACTGAAATAATTTTTTTCTTCCTCAATCCTAAACTTTTGCCCTGCGCCCTGCTCAGTACTTGGAATCTACTCTTCTAGAACTTTTACAAACGACCTCAAGTTGACCTGTCCCAAGATTGAAGCTCCTATTTATGCTACAGAACAGTGTTTAAAGCTCCATCTACTATTGTATTTATAAATTGTTAAAACTTTTATACTAAAAAGCTTTCACCGAGCTTTTGAACTTTAGAAAGCTTAGAAAGTAAACATTTTGATATAAAATTGATTAGAATTTATAACTCGATTCCAATTAGGAGCAACCTTCATACCAATCAATTTTCAAAAAACTGCCCTGGAGCTTTTAAGCCTTCACCAAGTTATGCCACTGCTACCATAGTGTGAGTTGCCGCCACAAAAGTTTTGGTTTGGGCGAAAGCTTTCAAAGCTTTAAGGGTTCGAGCGAAAGTTTAAAGAAAACGACATTACAAACCAAACGGAAAGCTTTTGTGCAACTATCGAATGACTAAAAAATACAAAAAAATTGTGGAACTTCCGGAAATTGTCATTATTCCCACGTTAGGCATGTCACAACAAGCGCTTACGGAAAAATAATAAATGTGAGTTGAAAGTATTGTAAGTAGAAATGGCGTAAAAAATTATTATAAATATTTACACACATTACAGTGGACATATTTATAACACATGCAGTTTTTTTGCACGCCTCGCCTGCAGCATTGTAGACAGGCGCTTCCTGATCCAGTTTTCTCCTTTCAATGACATATGTGGCCATATGCAAACATTAGTCTACAATAAGCTCTACCAAGCACCACTACAGACGCAATATATAAACACTTCCGGTATAGTTGCGCCCTACCGCTAGCGGCAGAACAACACACAATGCTAAAGCTCTATAAGCAACGGTTGCGCGCTACTTCCTGAACCGAATACAGCGCTGCGGAAGCTCGATGCCAAGAACCAAAGGCATCAGCGCCGCAACCTTAACAGTGCGAAGAGCGCGCGGCCCATAAGAAAGCATATAGCTATAATAAAAGCAACGTGTTGGTGTTCGAACTTGAAATGACGCACAAGCGGACATCGGCGGCCGCGCAATACGAAGCGGCGTACAAACGCGCTTGAAGCTAGCCAACCAGGTAAGCGCGCAGCAGAAGCAGCACTGAAGAAGACGCAACGCACAGGGTGTAGATTGCTTGCTTCCACCACTGTTTTCACGGTCTGTTTGCTGCTTCCACTGCCGCTAGCCGTAGCGCATCTGTGACCATACCTGGACGGCAGATCGTATGGTTGGTAGTTGTTATTGCTAGTGGTGGTGGTGGTGGTGGTGCGACTTGCGCGCTGCTCGCATACAGTTTACAGCTACGACTTCAGCTTCAGTGTGTCACATAGTGTTGACGAAGCAAGGTCGGTCGTGATCGTGTGCGAGAGTACGTTTTGCTAACTTACGTTTAAGTTACACTCGAAAGGCAAGCGAATACGTCGGCGAACGATAGGCACGTTTGCCGTTTTATTTTCGACTTGGCTAACCAAGTGACACGGCGCTGCCTTAGCGATCTTAGCCATTTTTGAATAGCGCGGCTCGGCAAGTGCGCACGAACGAACGTATTGCCGCCGCGAGTTGCGAACTAACAACGCGCTAACGACTGGCTAACCGTTCATGTGAGCGCTTGATGTGTGCTTAGCTGCAGGAAGAACAAGAGGCAAGAAGTGTAGGCACAAAGCGTAAGAACAGTGTGAACGCGCGTCGCGAACACAAGTATAACTTGAAGTATCCTCCAAAAAATATATGAAATATATTTGCTAAATAAGGCAAATGCGCGCGTGTTAAAAAATATATATGAAATTAAAAAATATTAAACAAAAAGAAAAATAAGTGAACTTAGAACAAATCAAACTGGAAGCTTTGAAAAAAGTGTTGTAGAAAATATTGTGTGAAAGCGCCTTTAAGAGTAATAAAAATTAAAAATAAATAATTAAATTATTAAAACGCGCAAATTTCATAATAATTTAACACTAAATAGCTAACGACGCGCTCGTTAGTCTTTCTATGTGTCCACTTTTATTTCCAATTTAATTCTATAAACATTTTCGAGACGTGACTAAGCAATCGCGCTAGCAATTGACTGCGTAGATTCTTCTCAAATCAAACCTGCATCGCAATTTAAAGTGTATACGTGTTTGTGCGGCGTCTCGTGTCGAATATAGCGAATATATAAAATTCGTGTAAACAACAGTTGGCGCAAAAAGTTTTATTAAAAAAAAAAAACAAAAAAAGTCAAAATAAATTACAATAACAATTATTGTTGCAAATATTTCAACTTGAAAGTGTTTACAGCGCCTCAAGCACGTGGAATTTCGCTTGCAAGGCTTTGAAAAAAAAATACTATATACTATAAACTACAGTTATTCAGAAAGACCTCTATGATCTTCGCTGCCAATTTAAGATTGTGTTAAATATTTTTTATTAAGCATTAAAGGTTTGTTGATTTTTCTAATAATAGTGAATATGGAAATGAAGTGCTAAATATGGAGGGCTTTGAGGAGCGCTCGTCGATACACACACTCATAAGTTTTTTATTAAATTTTTTTTGTTGTAAATATTTCATTGTATATATTTTTTAATTGTAGAATTCTATTGATGGCATAAATTGTATAGTTTTGTGTTCTTGTTAGAAGCTTTAACGTTATTGTAAGCCTTTCTTCTCTTACTTTTATATTTTCATTAAAATAAATTATTTTAATCAAATGCAGAAAATACAAAAAATATATATGTATATCTCAAGGGGGAACGGAAGCTATAGCAAATCCATAAGCATTGTTTTTAATTTTTTTTAATTTTCATTGAAATGTATTATTTTGAACAAATTTAAAAACAAAACAAGAAAATATATTGTATGCTTCAAAGGAAGTATGGAAAAATTTTCCAGTAAACAAAAATTTTTTCTTAACTTTTTTAATACAAAAATCTAGCAATATGTATTCTATAAGCAGCAAAATTACTTTTAAACCATTTAAATATTTTTATTTAACCCAGCCACATAGAACTATTCAAATATATCCAACTATACACCCATGAAAGTAGTTAATTTTTTACTTTAAAATATTTTTTTATTACATTTTTTTTTTGCATTGGCAGAAATTTTCACAAATATTCTTCTATAAGAGCTCTTAATGTTTATACTATGAAAAACAATCATTTAGCTTTTGATTAAATTTCATAAATCAACTTCTTTGCGCCATCATAAGTGAAAATTTTTGTCGCAAGAAAACTTCGAAAATTGCAAAAAAAGCCCAAAAAATCCAGAAATCAAAAAAAAATTCTTAAAAATAAATAAATAATGATATAAATATTTTTTATTATTTTCAACAATATTGGCTTCCATAAGTTCGTACATATTTAATTCGAACTGAACTATATTTTGTTATGTGGAAAATTTTGTGTATCTTTGTGAGTAATTGTGATAAAAAGAAGACTGCAATATACATTTGAGCCCAACGCAAGTCTTAATTTATTTATATTATATATGAAACTTACCCCTTTGAGTACAAAAAGTCTTTGAAAGTTGTTATTGGATAAAAAACAATATTATTTTAGTATTTAAAATTATACAGTTAATATTAAATATGCCGATAAAATATTGCTTGGTTGATTAATGTATCAATATGCGACTTTAGTGCCTGAAATAACATGTAAGCGATATTTCAAAGCTTTTTTCAAACGGTAATGCCGTTTTAATACTTAGAAAAACAAATGCCGTTACTTATCGAAATAAACATGAGCCAAAATCTAAACTAAATACAAGTTTCACATAAAATATTAAAACTAGTAAATATATTAGAATACTTAAACTCAAAACTAGGTGCTTTATTTCATTTCATATTTTGGTTAATATATTTTTATTTGTTTTATTTTTTTTTTTATTTTTATTTTTTTTTCTATTTTTATTTTATTTGTTTTATTTCATTTTATTTAACTTAATTTTATTTTTGTTTTTTTTTTTATTTCACTTCATTTCATTTAATTCCACTTTTTAATTGTTAATTAAAATAATTTTGTTATAGATTATTTGATATTATTTTATTTTATTTTATTTTATTTATTTATTTATTCTTTCAGTTTGTTTTATTTGATTCTTTAATATTATTTCGCTTTAACTTAAATTGTTTAAATTTATATAATATTAGACGCAAAATTATTTCATTTTATTTCACTTTTGTTTATTTGATTCTATTATATATTTTTATTTATTTTATTTTATTTTATTATATTTTTTACTTTCATTTAATTTATTTTATTTTGGTTTATTTATTTCATTTCTTTTTATTGTAATTTAAGTCAGTATATTTATTTTTATTTTTTGATAAAAAATAAATTATTTTGATTTATTTATTTTTTTAAATATTTTTTCTCTTTGATTTACATTATTTAAATTTTTTTCCTTCCTTATAAAATTAATTTTTTCAACAAAAATTCTCCCAAAAGCTTAATTTCTCATATAACTGTAATTCCAATTTAAAATAATTTAAAATCAGCGACAAATAAATTGGCGCAACTTCAATTTCAATTAATTTCCGACAAAATTTCGAAAACAATTAAAGCACTCACACACTTCCACATATGCACCCAAGCACTTTAGAGCCCAAACAGACTAATAAAAATCCAACACAAGCAAATTAGTTAACATTTATCCAAAGCGCTAAGGTTAAAGCGCGCGCAACCGCACTGACTGATTGGCAACGAGCGATAACGTGAGAAATAATTCACAGCTTGCAGCGCGGAAAGGAGGCGAAATCAGCCAACATGCAACAATAGTGCGGCACTTGCATTCAAGAACAGGCAACGATGTCAGGTGTCAAAGTGGCAATTAGCCGAAAAATTGCAAATATCAGAGAGCAGCAAATAGCTGAAGGCAACAAAAACCATAAAAAAAAATCCAACATATTCAAATGCGCGCATGCTCAAGGCAGCGTTACAGCCAATAAATCAATATTGCCACATGTAGCACAAACGCAAAACAAGCGAGTTATTAAAATGTTTGACGAAATATAAATTCTGAAATTTCAACAAAATCGTTTGCGCCTCGCAATTGCGGCACAAAACGCTTTCAAGTGTTACTACAATGCAAGCAGCCAATCAGAAGCGCAGGAAGAGCAGCGTTGCGGCAGCACAAAACAAGAGAACTCATAACAATTATATAAGCACAAAAGCAACAACAACTGTATGTTGCCACTGTGCTGCGCGTATGTTGCATAGCACATGCAATACTTCTGTTGTTGCGCATTGTTGCTCGCGCGCTGTCGCTTGACGGCCACTTCATTGTGCTTTTGGCGCTTGACTTTTGCACCTCCGCAGTGGCGCGAACACCAGAAAAATATAACAAAAAAACTTCACTGTTGTGACTCCAAGCGTTTTTGTGCGGGTGGTGTTGCAGCAGCAACAACAATAACGCAAACCCAACACACTCGAGTGTACGTCGAAAACAAGTTCGGCGCTTAAGTCTTTCATGCTTCGGTCGCGAACCAGCTGCGTTGTGCGGGTGTAGCGCGTTCGTCGCTGAAGTCTTTCGTGCCATCAATGGCACAGCGAAGTCAATGAGCCGCATGGCGGTGTGCGTGCGTGCTTTGGCGATTATTATTAATTTTTATTTTCATTTTTTCTTCAATTTTTGCGATTTGTTTTCTGCTAGTCGGTTGGCTGTTGTTCTTGTTATTGTTGCGGTTAATGTTTTGGCAGTTGCGGATAATTATGTATCGTTTAGCGCCATTTAGTGTCGTCGATGGCGCAGAAGTGATGTAAATGGTATAAACAATATAATAAAGCAGCCATCAACTCGATTGGCAATGAATGGGTGCAGCGTGCCTCGCTATGTATTTGTGTGTACTGTGGAGTATGGGAAAATGTGTTGGCTTGCAAAAATGCCTACAAAAATGTTTAATTGCTGTTGAATAGGTTTTTATTCAATTTGTATAATAGAATATTATTTGTTTTTTTTTTACTGAAAATCTTGTATTTGAAATTTTATTTCATAAAGAGCACTCGACGCTTCTGAGCTTTAATTACAATCTTTCAAAAACGCTTAAAGCTTAATTAAATATGTTCCATTGTTTATTATTGGCGTTTGTCACGCGATTGAAATTTTAATTGCCTTACAGCTTTGTCAATTTTTAGGTTATGACATTTATAGTTTCTTTAGAAAATTTGTTTACTTTTAGCATTGTGTAGAAAAATACTTATTAATTTTTTTCAAGCAAAAATTTTGAATTTTGAAGGACTTTAAATATTTGTCAAAACTCAAAAATAGTTTTAGCGCTTTTTTATGAGTATTAGATGCCTCTGCATAATTTTTTAATACAAATTTAATTTGGCCCCTTATTTAATCTTCACTTTATATTATATTTATCATGATGGCTTCCTTGTTATACTTGTTTTTGAAATCTAAAAATTTTCATAAAAGCTCTTAGATTATATTACCAATTCAAAAATTGTTTACTGATTCTATTGTTGAAATAAACAACAGTTTCACAGCTGATATGAAATATTAAAGTTTGAATATTTGAGCAATTCTTGCCAATAATAAAAGCTTTCTTTCACCTTCTAATCAGCTAAAAGACTTTACATCATATAATAGTTGTAATTATAGTTGGTATCACAACGGACAGGCGTTCTAAGTTATCCAAATGAGATCCCTCTTAAGGTTGACCTCTTAATCTAACCTATAATAGTAAAAATTTCGGACTTAAGATTGCTTAAACTTCTGATGTAAGATTACTAAAATTATTCGAAAGAACATCTACAGACAAAATGCGAAAAGACTTTTTCGACTACACAATATTTATAAAAAGTCAAATTTTTCAATGTTCATAGCACCAAAAAATCTGTCCTAATTTATAATCGAATTACCATAGCGCTTATTGGGTACTCTAAAACAGTCATGTTTTCCAGCAATATCTGTGTGTTTCAAGGCCTATTTCAAAACAGTTAAACGATTTTTCTTCAGTCAAACCATTCGTATTATTTTTGCTCAACATTTTTAATCAATTTACTTGTATTAATAATACAACATGACCATTTAACGAAATTAAAGCTACACTAGAATCTACAGCATATTCTCAATCTCTGTTCCCAGCTTCTCTGACAACCAAACCCATATCCACCAACCAAGGAAAAATTAAATCAGCAGTGCCATAAAAACACCCAAACTTCTTAAAAACTAGAAGCCCCAAAGCGCCAAATGCGAAACACGAAAACAGTTTCACTTTTCAAGAAATCGCCAAATCATTGTGCCGCTTGCGAAACGCCTCAGATCGTCTTCGATCAACGCGCATTTGAATAGTTAATTGCCGCCGCTGCTAATCGCGCCGCACGTCACTTTTTTCTTTGCCTGCTCATTGTTGTTGTTAAGTTTTTATTCAAATGAGTTTTTTTTCTTGGTTTTATGCGATTATTATAACTCTTCCTTAAACAAATTAAAGAATTTAGCATAATTCTAGAAGAGCAACAAGAAAACAACGCTTATATAAACATCTATACATACAAGTGTATATAAGTGTGTGTGTGCGCGCACCCATTATACATAAATGTATATAAAACAGCTCATAATCGATGGTAATGTGTTGGCAATTTGGTTATTTTCTGTCGATAATAAATATGCTAACAATAGTTATTCTTGTTTCCTTTACGTTTTTGTTGTTGCCCCCACTTATGCTTGTGGCTATTATGTTATATAAAATGTGTGCGTGTGTGCTGGTGTGTTTTCGCTGTTCTGAAGCGTTCTCGTCGCATCTGCTTGTTAATAGTCAAGGTTGTTTGTGACGTCGTCGCTGGCCGCTGCAACGCCACTTGTCGGCCGCTGCCCACTCGTGGCAATAAATTCTCTTTGATTCGCTTGAGTTTTGTAGCTTTTATTTCAATTGATTGTTTGTTTTTTGTGTTTTTTGTTGTTGTTAGTGCCTCTCGCTTTGCTAAATGTCGTTCCAAATGCACTTGTTGACTTATATCTATATAAGTGTATATACCATTTATATATAGTTATATACTTTGTAGATATTTCTTTTTTATTATCGCCCTCTTCAATTTATGCGCTTTAATGAAATAATAAAATTCGGATTTTTCGTTTAACTAAATTCTAATTAGCTCACTGCAAAACATATTCCTTAATTATGCTCATAGACATACACTCACATATACATATATATTATGCATTTTTATGAGCTTAAAGCTACCATAAAAGATATTATAGAATTTAATCAGCGCCATAAAAACATATTTAAATTGAAGAAAATTTAAATATTCGTGCATAAACAATATATTCTAATTAAACTGCTGTCGAGTGCGGAATCATTCTTATTGCATTTTTAGTCGAAATCTTCATGCTGAAATATTGAAATATTTAATCTGCTCGAAAAAATGTATACTTAAAGATTCTGAAATAATAATGCTTAGCTAATATAACAACAAATTATTAATTAAAAGTAAATATTTGACTTCCACACATCAACTGCTAGTTAACTGACCGTATTGAAGGTGAGCAGGCGGATTAAAATCATGGCTTTTGACAATAGCCTGAGGAAAGCACGATAGCATAGTATTTGAAAAAACGATTATTCATAGATTTTAAGAATTTATAATATATAATATGAAACTATATAAAAAAATATTTTTTTTATAGAAGTGAACAAAGTTTGGCAAAAGCTTTATACAATTTGTAAAAGATTAAAAAAGGAAACGTTGAAAAATTTTGAAATTAAAAAAAGAATTATAATTCTGAAAATTAATTATATTAATTAAATAATTAAAATTAAAACTAATTATATTAATTAAATAATTAATTTTAATTATTAATATTATTATATTAATTTTAATTTTAATTATTTGATTAATTTAATTAATTTTTGCATTCAGAATTATAATTAAAAGATTAATTTCAAAATTTTTCAAAGTTTTCTTTTTAAATTTTTCAGAGAACATACGAAGTATACTTAATTAATTTCTATATTTTTAAATTATTTGTTTAATCAATTCTACTTCATGAAATTAATTAATTTTTAATTAATTTTTTAAATAAAATGCTGAATGCAAAAATTAATAATAATTAGAACCATTAAAGGTAATTATGTTTTAAATTTCACAAAAATTAGTTGTCAATTAAATCAAACTAATTAATTTAATTTAATTAATTATTTTTTTTTAATTTACCAGAAACCGAAAAAAACTAGTTATTTTTTAACTATTTTTTAAATTAAAATTTTAATGCAAAATAAATTGTATTAATTGAAATAATTAATATAAATTGTTTTTTACATCAAAAATTATATTTTTTATTAAAATAATTTAATCAAACAAACTAAATTAATTTAATATAATAATTTATAATTTTTAAAAGACCGAAGAAAATTAAGTATACTTATATTTTAATTAATGCTTAATAAAATTAATTAATTTTACCAGGCCTTATTTAATTAAATATTATTTAATTTTATTAGGTAATAAGGAAATATATCTTCATAATAATATCATCAAGTCGCTCATTGCCAAATAATATTATCTACTCAAAAAAACTAGCGGAACGAACAAGCTTGTTAACAAATTTCACTTTTCAAACGTTTTTGTCAACATTTTTGGAAATTTTTTATATACAAACCTATTTTTTTCAACCAATACGTACACCATAGGCACACACGTTTTATTTTTTTTATTTTTTTTGTTTTTTTTTTTTTAATCATTAAGAATTTTGTGAAATTGTGTTACTGAGTTAAAGCAGCAAGCAACGGGTTCCTGAAATCAGACAACCATTTATTTTAGGCCATTTTAGGCCATCAAAATAAAGTGACCAACTTGACTAGTTTTTTTCCTTAGCTTCTATGCCATATACAATAACATGCAAGTTATAAAAAAAATAGGTGATTTCGATTTGTTGAAATAACAACAAAGTTATAAATATTTATAGCTCAGCGCAAGAAGATACGAAAGCAGCAGGAATTAAGAATTAAGCATATTTAATGAGCGCAGCAGAATAACAACAGCTCATAATGAGTGGCAAAAAAAAAACAGAAAATATCGGAATTATAATAAATAAAAACATAAAAATTTAACGACACCAAACCGAGAAAAAAGTGAAACCAATAAAAGAACAACGAAAAATGATCAGATAGTTATAAAATATGTTAAAATAAAAGCAATAAATTAATATAAGCGCAAAAGGCAATAATGCAAATTAAAATAGTATATTGTACAAACACACACACACACATGCATACATGAAAGATAACAAGCATTAATAAAAAACGTATTATTCTGTGGCAGAAAAAATGCTTTCCGCACTTCCTGAAACACGAATTGATTTGCATTGAAAATGAGAAATGACACATGACACGACACGGCGCTGCGACGCTGACGCCGACGACGACGACGAACTATGCGCCTTACGGTGATTAAGTGGAGCTAAGAGACTTGTGGTAGGCATAAAAGAACACACAACGCACACTCTCAAGCAAACGCCATATGGGTGCGTGTGTGTGTGTGTATGGCAACAGAAAGCACTTTATCTCTTGGCGACAGCCAACTCATACAAGTGACACTGAAAATATGCGATAATTTTAATTACTGTTGCGAATATAAAAATATGTAAACATTTTGTCTACTTTTCGCTTGCTCGTAATGAGTCGCGTTGTGACAGGTACACGACTGCCACAGCTAGTGCGCACGCAGTCCGTCACGCAGGCAACCCAGCAGCAGCAGGTATGGTGATATCGAGCAATCGCTGGCTGTTAATGGCCAGTCTCAGGGACACAGGATCATGCCACAACTATACTTATGCTATTATTGCGTATGAATATTGACTTTCCCCGCATTATTATTGCGACTGATAGACGTCGAGTGCAGTTATCCATGTGTGTGTGTAGTGGTATCGATTTTTGTTTTTTCGCTTGCTTATGAAAGCAATTAACGCCTCATTAAGCGTTGCAGCCGTCTGTTGCCACTGATAGGCGCAATTTGGCGCGTCAACAGCGTGCACTGACAAACAACAAGCTGGTTATTAGCTAGCCAATATACTATATGTGTATACAAACATGATTACTAGGCGGGCAATTATGCAAAAATCTTTCATTGGTTGTATGTAACTGTAAATGTTTTTTACTTATTTTTTAAATTATTTATAATAACAAAACAAGAAAAAACTAAAATTTCGGCTACTATCGAACCTTGAATACCCTTCACAGCTGCATTTTTTATAGCCTAAAATGGTTCATAATATATTTTTCTGGATTTTCATATGTCAGTTGGGATGGCACCGTGGTCTAATCAGAACAATATATTCTGAGATTAGAACACTATTTTGAAAAATAATCTCCACCAAATTTCGTGAAGATATGTCGTAAACTAACAATGATTTATGATTGTTCAGTTTGTATGGCAGTTATTGTAAAATTATTTAAATTTATTTAATTTTGAAAGTAATGAAATTAGTTAATTCTACATTATTTTTAATTAATCAAATTAATTAACTTTATTAGGTAAAATTAATTTTTTAATTAATGAAAATAATTAACTTTATCAGGTAAAATTAATTTTAAAAATTCTAAGTATAGAAATGAAATTAATTAATTGTACATAATTCTTTATCGGTCTCTAAAAAATAATAATTATAAAAAAATATTTTCCATTTTTTGATTTAGTGAAAAAGTTTTAAATTTGAAGACACAAAATTTCAACAGACTTTTTCGACTACCCAATATATGCCATAATTGTGCGCTATCGTCGGTACCAACAAATAAGCAGCGTCTTTGGAAAGAAATAATGCTTGCGAAATTTCAGTCAACTGAGAAGCTGCTATATACTTTATAGGGTCTGTGGTTTCAAGGGTTTCTTTTAGGGTGTATAATAACTTTGAAGAATTATAATTAATTTTTTTTAAATAAATATAATTTAAATTGCCAAATTAAACATAAATTTATCAAATTTAACTAAATTAAAGTACTCTGATATCTTTAACTTCCAATTAATCGCGCTGGAATATGCAATTTGCGCTTTCCCATGCTTACAGCAGTTCTTAAACAATATAAGAAAATATAAAAAAATATTTAAAATTAAAAAAATTAAAATTTTATTGAAACAGAATTTAAAGCCAACGAAATGAATCAGAGCGCCTTCAAAATGTCGTATTGCTAATTGCGTTTAGCATTTATCGCCAATTAGAATATTCTGAAAATTTCCATTTCGGCCAATAATTTTGCATAAATAATGTACGCATACATGCGCGTTGCAGCAAAATGTTCTAAATTTTTGTTTTTATGTTTACGCCATAATTCTCATGGGTTTTCCCCACAGCACAAATGCACATACACACGCATGTGTATTCAAAGCGGAGATATGAGCGCACATTGCAGCCAAAAATCGCATCCCGCCATTTTAATGCAAATTCAATAAAAATTTAAGCAAAGCGAAGAATAAAGAATAAAAAAGTAGATATAAAATAAAAAGCAAAAGTGACGAGCAGCAGAAATCGTTAAACGCCAATACAAAGCCATTAAAAGCGATAGATATGTTTGTGGTGAACGAAACGGCGGCGATTAGTAGTCATTTTCGTAGCAACATTGCGGTATTCTACTGTTTTTATTTTATTTTTATACATTTTTTGATTTTATTCGCTTACTTTTATATTTTTTTTTTTATTTATTTTCTTAATTTTTATTTATTTTCAATTTTATTTTTTATAAATTTTTATTTTTTTGTTATTTTTTTTTAACACTTGAGACTGTTTATTTTAATGTGTTGTTGTTAAGCACATTTACGAATTTCGCTTTCAATACAGTTAACGAGAAGCGCGAATGCCAAAAAATCGAAAATAAAATCAAAAAACAAAAACAACAATAACAATAACGAGCGACTAGCACAATAAGCCAAGAATTTCTGCGCTTGCCACAAAAGGTAGGCGATGAAGTAATACTTGTGCGCATGTGCAGTACCTTAGCCGAATCGATTGGAAAAATCTTTCGATAAAGTCTTTCGGCTGTTTTTAGAGGGTAGGAGGCACCGATAGGTATTATTTCATATTTTTTTTCGCTGCTGACCACAAATCTCGCGGCTGTTGTTGGCTGTACGTAGGCGTTTTTGACGGGTTTCCAATACACTTGCGTTCGCTTTGCTTTGCTTTGCCTTTGTCATATTGCTTTACCGTTGCTGTGTACTTTTTGGCAACTCTATTGTTGTCTTTTTGATTTAATGCTGTATGCAAATGCGCGTCTATAATTTATTTTAACACAATTTTTTATTTATGCACAATTTTTGCTTTTCTGCTTTAATAAAAACTGTTTTTTGTGCCATTTGCTAGTCAACACTTGCAAGCTTGGCGCTGGCGAAATCAAGAGAAATAAAACCAAGCTCCGTTTCGTTCATCAGCAATTAACCGAATTCAATTTTTAATGAAATTACCAATTAAATTAACACTTTGTTGGCATTTGCTGGTCAACATAGCTCAACAAAAATTATATATACTCGTACATATATTTCTAGGCTATATACTTTGAATACTCACAAGCTAAAATTTATATAGTTCCGGCTGCGGGTTGCATGCGCTCAGCGCCATAAAATTCATGCTCTTCTGCTTGGTCGGCCGTTGCTTTACTTCTAACACTGTAATAATTGTTGTTGTGTTTTTATTATTTAGCTACTGCTCGGCATAACGTCTTACAGTATCTGATCTCAACCATGCCGATTTCAGAAGCAACTGAAACTAAATTTCTGCGCTCTCTCGCTCTCCCTTTTCATCTGTGCTCTTCTGCTTCCACGATTTGTCCTTGGATTTTATTGCTTTGCTTTTAATGTGTTTTAATAGTTTTTAAAGGGCAGCGCGCAGCGTTTTGCCAAGCCTTAACCAACACATTAACACCTTCAGGTTTGCTAGAAATCGAAATAACACCTCAATTCTGTTTTAGCAACAACAAAGCCATATTAAATTACTTAGGCAGTAGTGAAATAAAATTTAATGTTTGCTACGTAACTTTTTTATGTGAGAAAGGCTTCAAAGATTTGTATTTTATGTGGATATTCCTAAGGGATTCAATTTAATAGAGTGTTATTGGTTATAATTGTTTATTAGAAGTGATTAAACACTTGTCAGAGAATATTTGAAACAATTTTCACACGAAATAAATTACATTACCTAATATTGTTTCAAGCTTGCCGAAGGTTACGCTGAGAAATTTAAAGCAATTACGTGAGCGCACACGGTAGTTTGGTTTTAGTAACCAGTATATAGGTTACCTGGCTTATAACCGAAATCGTGTAGAGATCCCGGTAGCAAACCCTAATACTTCTCCTTCGTTATTGGTGTAATAATAGTACTGGGAATATATTTTATGGGCCAACAGTAACAACAACAACAAATATAGCTTTAATTGTAATATATTCTGTGTAGAGTTGGCATTTCTGATAGTATTGATGCCTTTTAGGTGGCAAATATTTGTGTTTGTTATTCTTATACAATAAATCGGGCGTTCATATTTTTGACTTGACTTTTTTTTGAAATTTTCAAAATTTTTTTTTTTGCCTACTCTAAGTTAAATATTCGCCACAAAAGTATGAAAAAAAAATATTTGTTAATACAGCAAGCTTATCAGTTTCAAAAGTTTAACTTTATTTTATTGCATTTTCATATTCTGCCTCTCGGCTTTGTTACTTCTCTCAGTTTCCACCACTTTTAATAACATTATAATTTTAATTGAATTAAATTGCTCGGAGCTTCACTATGTGCAGCCTCTTATTTCGCATCAAAGCTGCGCTTTGCAATGCAATTTATCTCTATTAAATCTTGCTTCAATTTATATTAACAATTTCATTTTATTTGTTTTAATTTTTTGTTAGGTTTTTTCTTCTGCTTAAATTTATTGTCATCCTTCGTGCCTTGCGCTGTCGCTTTGGCGCTCGCACACAAACTCATATCAAGCACGAATTAGTGTAGTTGTTGTTGTTTGCTTAGTGCGGTCCGCTCGTCGCATTGCCAATGTTTATGGTCAGTTTGGCTTAATTGTCATAAAAAGTGAATTTCTGTTTACTTAATCAAACTCTGTTAATTTACAATTTATAGCCGAGTGCAGTGACTGCGCTGCCGCGTCGCCGCGCTATGCCATTCCCCACCAATTTTGGTAATTATGCAGCAGCGCTGCAGCGCCTGTATTTAATTTATTTTATTTTATCACATTTTTTGCTGTTTTTGCTTTACTTCAGTTTGTCTCCGTCGGCTTTTGTTTTTGTTTTTGGTTCGTATCTCCGTCAATCTTAATCTTCTTTTAGTCGCTTTGACTTGGTTGCTTTTTTCAAATTTTTTTATTTATATTTATTTTTGTTTTTTTAATTTATTTATTTTGTTTTTGCTTTTAATTTATGCAAATTGTTTGAATTAAATTTTGAAATTCACCCAAGCACGGGCATGGCACATCGTTAAAGCGCTCATTTTGGGTGCAGCCAATGCAAGCGATATAGCTCCGGGGAATACAAAGACAAATTAGAAAAACACAAAAATTCAAAAATTCAAAATTTAAAAATAGCCGTGATTTGAGTCTAGCGCTTGCTGCAATTGTAAATGTGGAGTATCGAACGAGATTAGTAAGCTACGTACTCAATGCGCGCTGCTACAGAAAACGGTTAATAGCTGCAATGTTGGCAGGTGCTTGACTCCCGTCTACTATTTTGTGTTGTTTGTTGCAAGTTTTGACTTGAATTAGACATCTTTTTAAATTTCATTTGATGCTGTAAATTATGTTTTAAAAATGTTTTTGCAATGCTTCAGTGATGATAAGTGTATAAGAAGGTAGTGGGGAATTTGGATGAAGTAGAGGAAGCCTAACTTTAGTGTAGAGCTATTTAGTCGAAGAAACCAATGCCCATATCCGCATTTTCCTTTGGAGAAGTAACGAAAAACAAATATATTTATTAAACAAATTTATAAATAAATATTTTATAATTACTTTAAGACTTAAGACCAAAGAGTTTGTTTGATATTAAATGTCATTATATTGTCAATATTGCAAATGATCCTTGCGTTGAGCGCTTATATTTGAAATATTTAAGAATTATGTTGAAAATAATAAATTGTCTGCCAACCTCAAGCAACAACAAAATAATCACAAAAAAAAAAATATTTGCTACTTTCAAACAACACTAAAAACTTTCAACTAACAAGTTTGCGATAAAATATAATTTGCATACTAGACAGTTTTTTCTTTGTTTTGTTATTGTTTTTG
Organism: Bactrocera zonata; assembly: GCA_037783105.1. Lineage (NCBI taxonomy): Eukaryota > Metazoa > Arthropoda > Insecta > Diptera > Tephritidae > Bactrocera > Bactrocera zonata. The sequence continues at coordinate 115,831 of JBAWJQ010005413.1, read as the reverse complement.
TTTTTTTTGTTCAACATAGTATGCGACTAATTAATTATTTTTGTTATATTATTTTCCTCTTTTTTTATACTACATACATTTTTTTCGCACTAAAAATCATTTTTTATCACAAAAACTGTCAGTCACTATTATAAATGATATTTTATATATTTTTTCAATTATTAAAAATTATAATAAATTAAAATTACTATTTTTTTGTAATTTTTTTTTCGATTTTATTTTTGAATATTTTTTCTTTAATTTTTGAATTTTTTATCATTTATTATAATTAAGTTTTTATATTTTTTTCTTTCTTACCATATTTATTTTAATATTTTAAGATGCACATTTTTTTGTATTTTTTTCTATTGTTTATAATAATTCTCATATTTCAATATTTTTTCCCCATTTTATTTTTGAATAATTTTTCATTATTTCTTTCATTTTTCAATTTTTTATTATTTATTATAATTTAAATTTTTAACTTTTTTCTTTCAATTATATTTCGAATAATTTTTCATAAACCACAGTTCGCGCTCTTCACTTTTACTATATTTATTTTAAATATTTTTTTGCATATTTTTTAATTATTTTTAAATTGTTTTTTACAATTTTTTTTACTTAAAATTTTCCAATTTCTTTTTTGAATAATTTTTCATTATTTCCTAAATTTTTCAAGTTTTTAATTTTTAATTATAATTTATATTTTTATTATTTTTTTCTATCAAATATATTTCGTATAATTTTTCACTAACCACAGTGCGATTTTTACTTATACCGTATTTATTTTTAAATATTTTTTTGCAATTTTTTACCTTCTGCAATAATCGTTTTAGTAACTAGCCAAGATTTGTTGTCGCTTTTAATGTTAATCAATCATAGCAACAATTGCCGAAATTCGTCATTCGCGACTGACCCCAAAGAAAACAATTCAATAAAATCACGAAAAAAAGCTTAAAAAAACGCATTTCAATTACATGCTCACATAATGTCAACAACAACAATTTCATGGCATTAAAAAATAGACAAAAATAAATAGATAAGTAGACAAACAGTAGCGCCATAAGCCCGCCGTCCGTCCGCTACTGCAAGTCAAACGCAAACAAAAAAGCAAAAAAAAAGCGCAAAAGCGCGAATAAAAGGGGAACGAGGGTGGCTGAGAGCAGCGCGCTGGTTGGAGGGCCTGCTATGGATTTTCATGACAATGAAACGCTGGTCCAGCACAATTAATCATTGCCACTGCGTAATTGCGGCTAACCAGCAACGGCGCTTGACTCGTACGCGAACAGACGGCTGACGGTTGGCTCTTGGCAATTGACCGTTGACTGCTGGCCTTCCGCATTGCTGTGGCGTTCTCAGCGCGGCACGCAATCAGCGCTCAGCGGCAGCTGGACGTAAAGTGTAATCAACAACAACAACAATCGCAGCATCAATGGCATTACCTAAGTATGGCGGTGTAGCTAGGCTAGTCAGCTAAGCAAATCAGCTACAAATGTCAGCAGCGCCACTTCAGCGCTGATAATAGCACACACACGAAACACACATACGCATACGCATATACCTGAGCATGCATGTGGAACTGACTGATCATCCATCATAGCAAATTAATATACGAAATTATTTTATTTGTATTGCTTGCCTTGTTTATGACAGCAGCAAAAATTGAAAACCAATTTTATTTGATTGCGCGACAGTTTTGATTGGATAGGCTGTGTTGCGTGGACGCGGCAAAAATATGCAAAGCAGCAACAAAAACCATATTTAATTGTCACAATGTAAAAAAAGTCAAAATTTCAAATAGGCACTTAATTAGCATGAATCGGACAGTTCAAACAAGGAGGCGGGCTTTTTATAGCTTTTTCACAAGAATTGCATAACTCCACATGGCTTTAGTTTGAAAAAATGTTTAGTTTTGCTTTTAAAATTATAGCCAACATAGACATAATAATTTTCGTTCATCAGCGTTGGCTCGCATATATTTTTCGGATTTGGTTTTGGATTTTATTGCTGTCAGCGTCAATACTGACTAAATGCCTGCCATTAAAGTCCATTAATAATCAACAAGTTGTGTTTCTTTTTTAATCGGTCAGTATAATTGCAGTAAGTTACTTGCGCAAATAGCACTCAAATGCAAATCGCTTGCAATTTGTTAATGAAGTCGTATTATATGTGTTAGCGTAGTTGTAATTAACAGTTATATATTGCATTTTTATGCAAATAAGGCCCTTCGTGAATTAATTAAGCGCTAGGTCACAAAAATTCATTTATTTAAAAAATAAATAAAAATAAAAAGTTTTGATTAGTAATTTTTTAAAATAAAAACAGAAATATATATCTAGTTGGAGGAAAAACGTTTTTGGAAATGTGTATTTCCTGATCAACACTCAACTTGCAGAGCTTGCTCACTAGTATTTTTGTAAAATCAGTGCAATAAAGAAAGCTTTCGTGTATCGCCGTTTTTTCCTCATTTCGTTGACTTCATTTTTCAAAAAAAAAAATTAAAGCTTTCAAATAAGGTGATTTTGTAGTATTTTTTTTTTTAATTAAATTGGTTTCATAAAAGTCATGCTTAAAAAAATTCTACTGCTATGGAAGCTTCAGCTAAGTTTTTTCTCAAGTTTATAATAATTTCAGTAATTTTTTTTTATAAAAATAATTTCTTGAAAATCATCCCAAAAAGCGATTAAGATCCATGAAAGCATATAAGTTTTTAATCAAACAGATTTTCACAAATTAAAATATTTTCGTGAAAAAAAAAAAATATTTCAGCTATGAAAGCCTTTGAAAAGCTCTCGCCACCATGACAAGGCAAGTTCTTAGTAAAAAAAATCCCAAATTCAATTATTTTCGTGACATTAATGCTGAAATAAATGCTCAAAAGCTTTAAAAGCTTTTGAAAAGCTCTCGCCACCGTTAAAGATCAAGTTTTTAGTCAAACATTTTTTCAAAAACTAAATTTTTTCCATAAAATTAATGCTAAAAAAATTTTTATAGCTATGAAAGCACCAACTAAGCTTTTGCCGCTGCAAAACCAGAAGTTTTTAGTAACTTAGTAAATAATTTTTGCAAAAATTTAATTCGATTCACGAAATTCGAGTTCAAAAAAAGTCTTACAACAATTAAAGCTTTAAGAAATCTTTTATAGTTCTGAAATGAAAGCTTCAGCAAAGCTTTTATTGCTCTGCTAGCTTTAGTTTACTCAAATATGTTTTTATGCATTTTAAACCGTTATTTTTACAAGTTTCGTAAATTTATTTATATTAAAATAATTTTTGCATACTATAATTTCGTTTGACCTTTAGTATATAAGTACCCCGACAAGTTTTTCTATATGAGAGTGCGTGTGTGCATCGACGTCGCTATATATCCACTCTATGTATATTTATGCTATGCTCCTCCTCAAAAATACATACACAAAGGTTGCATATTTTCATTTTTTATTTGCCTCAATTTACTCCAAACTTTTATTTCGCCTACTGTCCCCCCAAAATACCTCCAATCCACCAAGCAACATCATTTCTTCCTCTTCTTCAGTGAATGCACTCAAACAAGCAAATTCAATTTCACAGGTTTTAGTTGTGCAGTCACCGACATCACCAACACAAACGACCATACATATTAAAGAACCGCCTATTAGTCCTGGAAGTCCAACAACTGACACAATGTACGCTGCCAGTGGCGGCACACAAATCTACTTGCAGGTGAGTGTGAGCGAGCATAAATCAAATGCGAATTATTGTAAATGTTAAGAAAAGACCGGAAAGACTGAAGAAGACGAGATAATTTAGTAAATTAGACGCGAAATTTAGTCACAAAGCAGTTATGGACTCATAAGAATGCAAAAAAAGAGTTCTACACATTCACACTTGACGCTGAAACCTTTAAGCAAAACTTAAAAAACAAACTTACAATTTATGCAAATTAGTGAAAAGCAATCAATAAAAGAACAAAAGCAAATCGCAAACAATAAAGAGACTGCGCACGCGCGACTTGTCTGCCACCGACGGCACTCCAACACCACCGCCGGTGTCTCGAACGCAAGTGACCTTCCGTCATTTGACAAATTACCAAATTATTAGCGGATAATTTCACTTTTCAACGAATCTGGTCAGGGCAACTTTTGGCAAAGACGACAAATGAATGGCCAGCTGCTGCAGTAGCGCCAAGGAGAGCATGACACACACAACACACAAATCTTTAAGAGCATAAAAAAGTATATACAACTGCAAAAACAAAAGCTACCAACCATAACTGAGAATCTGAGTATCAGAAGAATCGAAGAACCGCCGTCGAGCGCCAAAAGAAGCGAAGAAGGGCAAAGTGAAAAGACCAAAAGCAGCAAGTATGGCTAATGGCCTGGCAAGGTGGTCGGAGCGACCCGCCACCGTTTGATTAAGCGTTCGATTTTTGTTACTTTGTCAACTTGTAGCAATTAGCACGTCAACGCGTAACCGGAATTCGGCGATTTCGGCGTTAGCGCGACCAATGCCACACCTACGTTTGCCAAAAGCCGCAAAACGAAATGTGTGAACGTAAAGTGCAGACTGTTAAGCGGCTTATCGAGCCCATTGATTGCGCATATTATATACAACTATAAACAAATTTCATTCTAAATTTACACACACGACGACACACTGACTGTGACTGACATAATATTTTATAAATACATATTTACTAATTGGTGAAACTGAAAACTAAATATATATTTCATACTTTTCTCTCTCTCCTTCAACAACATGTAACCATTACCAACTGAAACTACGTTCCAACCAAAATCTGTGGCATGCCAAACAGGGCGCTCATCAGTCCAATGCACCCGGTTCCGCTGGCGTTCCGAATAATGTGAATGTCAACGCACAGACGCCCAGTCCCGGCCCCTACATCACACCCGACGGTTATGGCATGTACACCACCACACGCCTCACCTCGGGCGGACCGACATCAACCTTCATTACAGAGCCTTATTACCGCGAATTCTATACCACAGCCACCACGGCCGACACACAGACGGGCTATGGACAGGCACCACGTAATATTGTGTATGGCGGTGCAGAGAGCGAGCCACCACATCCGGGCACCACGTATGAGGGACGCTTCACCACTTCCGCAGCACCCGTGACCAGCATGCCTTCGCACACCACAGCCAATACGGGTGGAATGAAGAACGGTACACCGGTGTATGCTAAGACCATCACAGCAGCTGGACTGACGGTGGATTTGCCGAGCCCGGATTCGGGTATTGGCGCTGATGCGATAACACCAAGGGATCAAAATAATATACATCAGGTATGTGTTAGTGTTTGCCATACAAATAAAATTACAGTAAATTGCAATTTATTTATGTTTTGTTTTTGTTTTTGTTGCACAGTTATTCGAAAGTTTTGTGAAAGCTCTTGGCTGTGGCGTGTAAGCACAGCAGCTTATACGAGCTTTCGACACTTCGTCCTCTACCAAAGTTGTACCCCAATATTTTACGCTCTGTCTCTTTTACTCTCTCTCTCTTTCACGCTATTTCATGACATCGCCAATGCCCAAAACCTTAACAGTATTTAGTGTAAAAAGGACTACCGAGCTTTGGAAACGTATTTGAGTTGAATGCATGTGTGTGTTTACTGGTATATTGTTTGTGTAGTTTTTGTAGAGTTGCTGTATTGTTGTTGTAGTTGTTATTTTTGGCAAAGCTTTGTCGCGCTTTACTGAGATTTATGATTTTTGGTAATTATTGCGAATTGTTGTTGTTGTTATTGTTGATGTTGTTGTTATTATAGTTGTTGTTGTACATGTCTTTTCTCTAACCGTTGTATGCGTATGTGTGGAAATGTTTGTGTTTTTTTTATCGTTTTGCGGTTTTCGCTGTCTGTAGTGCTATTGTTGTGTGCTTTTTCAGTATGTTGCTGTGTGTTGTTGTGTTTTTTGTTGCGATTTATTAGCGATGTTTTACGTTCTGGTTATCCTTGCAGTCATTATTATTTGATGGGGCCATTGTTGCAACTGCTATTCCATATCGTTGGTATTGTTTCTCTATTTTTTGTAGAACCTAAATTTTATAAAATTCTTAACAAAAATTTGCAGAAAGTTCTGCTAAGTTATGTACGAACAAATATACTAAATTATTATTTCGTTTTTTAATTTATTTTCATAATTTTATAAACTCGTCTCTGGCCGGCATACAGTCTTTCGACTACACAGAGCTTTCTGGCACATTATTGGACAGCAATGGCGGCATTCCAGTCTCGGTGAATAGCATACAACGCGGCGCCGTGAGCGTTCATGGACAAAATAGCCCGACCACGTCGTTGGGCGGCTCGACGCCGAATGGCGCTACACGCTCGAGACCATGGCATGATTTTGGACGACAAAATGATGCGGATAAAATACAAATACCAAAAATGTAAGTGACGAATTTTTTAAATAGTGGTTTTTAGTAAATGTGTTTAGAAGCTTCTTGTACATACTTCTATTATACAATATTCCAAAATATATTTCAATTGAAGAACAAAATTAAAAACACCCTGAAGCTCTTTGTGTTTTATTGAACCGTAATAAATATGATTTACAGTAAGCTTTGAAAGCTTTTACGGCAAGCTTTTGAAAAAAGCTTGTGCGCAAGCTTATGTGGTAATTTTCATTATTTTTCATCTTCTTAAAACTTTTTTTCATTTTAATATTATATTTTTTGTATATACCTAATTGAAGACATAGTTAAAAAACTCTGAAGCTTTTTGTGTATCCTTGATTTGTAATAAATTGCCAATATGTTTTGAAGTAATCTTCGAAAGCGCGCCAAAAAGTGCTCGAGTTCATTATTAATTCAAAGAAAGCTTTTACGAAAACTGTTCCAAAAAGCTTATGTGAAAGCTCGTGTGGAAGCTTACGAGAAAGCTTTAATTATTTTTAAATTCTTCGAGACAATTTTTCTGGTGTTAACAAAACTCTTTTTGTTTACAAATTTTACCGTAATGCACAAAATCGCTTAGAAATATATATATTTTTTATATTGGTTGAGAAATAGTCCTAATAAGCTTTTAATAATATAAAAAAATTTTAAATTTTTTATTTAATAATAATTTAAATTTTTTGAGTAAAAATAATTTCATAGAATTTAAAATCTAAAAAATAAAGTAGTGAAATTTGAAAATAAAGTATAAAGTAAAATCATCGAAACATGCTTTAATTTTTTTCTTGATTTCCCCTCTCGTTTACAGCTTCTGCAATGTCGGCTTCCGCTACCATCTGGAGAGTCCAATCAGTTCATCACAGCGACGCGAAGACGATCGCATCACATACATCAACAAAGGACAATTCTACGGCATCACATTGGAGTATGTGCCCGATCCAGATAAGCCCATCAAGAACACAACTGTCAAGGTAGGTGCACAGACTTACTCACACACACATACATATACACCAACTTATAAGAGCAACCCAAGCGAGAAGCATGAGAAAGTTAAACTTAAGCGATCTTTTAAACAAATTTTAAGTCATCATTTTTTTCTTATTTAAACAAATGCATAAGTAAGGGCAAAGAAAGTGCAAGGGTTACAATTTTAATGATGATTAATTGTTGTAGACAGCCAGCGATCAGTTTAACTTAAGCGCAATATCTATGCAAAGATCTGTGGGCCGATTTGATGCGCTCCCATTGCATGGCTTATCCGTATTGCATATCAAAGTAGCAGTTGAGTGATTGCGAAAGGATAACGGGGACGAACGCAGGCAGTAGGCAAAAGGATTGCGCGCGAGCAAATATTTGCCAAGCGACATCGCAACCCTCCGAAAGGGATACGCCAGCGGCAGAACGGCCGATTGGCAACCAATGCTCCGACTGGCTTTGACGATCACGATCACGATGATGATGATGATGAATGATAGCTGATGATTTGTACATTTTTTATTATGCCACTTTCATAGTTTATTTGTCTTTGCGTCAGCATTTGAATATCAATCAGCGGCAAATGCAAATACGAAGTGCTTATTTCGATTACGAATACGAGACGAATGTGGCAGTAGCAACTGAATTTTGAATTTTAAGAATGTTTGCACAGGACCTCAACCTTGGGAGAAGAAAACGGCCTGCCTTAAGCAGCACTTTCGCATTTGTTTTTTCTTCAGTTTTTTTTTTGTAATTCTATGTCGAGCATTCATCAATCAGATAAGACGACATGACGAATGAGCCGACAGCTATAAAGTGACACACACATACGTATGCATACAGTCACAGCAGCTTTGTTATATGATACTTGAACTGAATGATATGCAAATGCGCCGAGCGTCGATCGCCGAGTGGCGTAGAAAGGACTGTTGCGCCAGGATAGCTGTCGACAACTGTAGCGCTTCCAAGCGCCTGCTTTCTGCACCGTTTCTGTTTTCTTTTCGCGCTTTCATTGTTATGTTTATGCGCTGCTTAAGCGCTTCCGAGTAATTGGAGTCGACTGCCTCGGCAGCATCGTATTTCCATGCGTCAAATGTAAGAAAAACAACAACAGCATATTGTAATCATACAAAATCAACAACAAATGTAGCTGGCAGCAGCTATGAATCGCAATTTGTTTATTCAACACACAACTCGTCGCCGACACTCAGCAAAAGCTGTGAAAACATTCAAGTAAAATAATATTCATATTGCCCCCGGTGTAAGCGTTGAAATTGTTGGACCAGCACTTATTAACAGTTTTTCGGGTGTGTGCGTGTTATTCGCGCTAACTGTTGCAACTTTCACGCGTAGCAACTGCGCGAAATTCGCCCGACAGGCCATGCGACACTTTAGGGGTTAATTGGACCATTCCAAAAGATAACTAATGTCTTGTAAACGCTCTTGTTAAATAGCATTTTAGCTTTAGCCGTTGTCTTTAGGCCTTTTTATACGCATACCGTTGGCAAAAAGTTGTCTGCGCACGCAATTTTCACTTTGTTGCCATTTACCGACGACGCACGGTGGGCGGGACATGCGCAAATTTCGAGCGCAGAAAATCATAAAGCATGTTTGAGGTGTTTATAAGCCGCAATTGGTGTTGGTCTTTGGCGGGGCAACAATGGTTTGAAGAAATATATCCATAAAGGTGGCAACTTTCAAAAAAGTTTTCGATATTGCTCACCATAATATTTTTGTAAAATGTTCAAAACTAATTGTTTTCTCTATTTTTTTAAATTTTCATAATAGTTACTTCTAAAAAGCTCGTATATCTACTAGATTGAACTAAAAATCTACTTGCTGTAAATAAATTAATCTTTCTTGCCGCTTGGTTGCTATGTCCAAATTTTTACTGATTTGATTTAATTGAATAATAAATATTAGAAATTACAGAATTTATATCTATTATAATTTTTATTAAAGCTTTAATATCTTCCAAAACAATTTCATGCCATACTAAACTATGACAAAAAAGTTAAAAAAAATTTCATAATAAAAAAAAAATAATTCAAAAATTTAAAAAATTAATAAATTAATAAACTATTTAAGCCCAAATCAAACCATGGCAAAAACAATTAAAAAAAAAAACAAGATAAAATTTTATTTTCATAATACAAAAAATTAAATTTTAATAAAAATCAGTTTAAAAAATTAAAAATAAAAATTAATTAATGTATTTAATTTTTTAAGCCTAGGTCAAACTATTAACAAAAAATTAAAAAAAAAGCAAAAAATTGTATTTTAATAATTCAAAAATATTAAATTTTAATAAAAAAATATTTGAAAATTAAAAGAAAAATAATAATTAATATATTAAATTTTTTAAATTGAAGTCAAGTTAGTTGAAAATATTAATTTTTAAACCCGAACCAAAGTTTGACAACACAAAGCAAAAACAAAAATAAATTTTAAGTAAAATATTTAATTTTTTAAGTTTAAGTCGAACTATTAAACCAAAAAGTAGAAAAAACAGAATTTTAGGTGCATAATTAAAAAAAAAAATAAATAAATTTTAATTAAAATATTAATTTAAAAAATTTAAAAAAATTAATTTTAGTTTAAAAATTTGAAAAATTAAAAAAAATTAATTTAATTAAAAATTAATTGAAAATTTTAATTTTTTAAGCCTAAGTCAAATAAGGCAACAAAAAGAATAGTCGTACTTCAAAACTAAATTATTTTTTGTTTTTTAAATTTAAACATTTTTACAATCAAGTAAAACTTTGACAACAAGAATTAAAAAAAAGCAACTTTATTTTTATAATTCAAATGCAATTTACTTTTAAATTTTCATAATTGAAAACAGAAAAACAATCATTTTTTAACTTGTATTACTTTTTATATTTTTATTTAATAATTTCTAAAATAAAATTTTAAATGTTTTTACTTTTTTGTAATTTTTAAAATAAAGTTTTCAATGTATTAATATGATTTCCTTTGAAAGAAATAATTTTTATATTTTTTTACACAATAAAAAAGCCCACTTTATCACAAAACTGCCGCCTAATAGTCGCGCCTATAATTTTGTCATGTTTTTAATATCACATTGCTGGAAAATTACAATCCACTAGTAACGCAATTACAAGCAGTTAAGCTTAAAAAATCAATAATTTGCCAATAAATTGAACTAAAAAATATTAAAAGACAAAATAAAACAAAAATAAATTTCAAATCAAGTTTCGGGCAAGATGAGTTTCCATAGTCTCCTTGTCGCGCCTACATTTGCCGCCAAACTTGCAGCCGCTTTCATTTCCAAACGCACAGAGCGCTGCACTCTACATCAACGATAGTCGCTCAACGGCAACAACAAGCTACTGCCAATGTCAACCTAATGCATTTTTAGTGTTGCATGCTGCAATTGACGCATATGCATATTAACTATTTACATAAAAATCCAATAAATTTGATTGCGCACAACGCCAGCGGCCGCATTGAATGCAGCACGGCTGCGCAGCCGCGAGGCGAAAGTGTCAAAATTAATTTATGTTTGTTTTCCTAATGCGCCCTACTACTACTCACCACTGTCTTTATAGCTGCATAGGCAGCCAACTGAACGTCACAAGAAATTAATGCAAATTTTTAAAGATGCGCGCAGACAATAAAACAACAAAAGCAAAAAATATGGAAAAAAGCAGCGTGAACGACTTGAAGATTCCACGCGGCAGAGGGGAAAGAAAAATCACGGAATTAAAGGAAAACAGTTTTTACGACAGCACAGTAGCGAATCGGGTTAAAGAGATGCATAGGCACATACACACGCATACCAGTGTTTGTTATGCCGCACAACGCGCCACCTCAGTTGGCGAAAAGGATGCGCGCGCGTGAGCGCTGCAATTGTGCGTGAATTTTCGAAAAAGCAAAAACAAGAAATACAATCCTATGCGATGAACGTAACACTTTCTGGCTGCCGTCCTAAATATCTGAAAATAAAAATGCAAATTCGTAAGAAAAACGCTGAGAAGACAAAGTCGGCGGCTCGTAAGAGCGCTGACTAAGGCAAAGGTGCAGTCTTTAGCCGAGGGTTGCGTCACACTTGTGCGTGTGAGTGTGCATTACTAGTTTTATTTTCCCCTGGTATGTGTGAATTATGATGATGATTATTTTTTGACTTTTGAAAAGGGCGCTGAAGCAAGCATTTCACAACAAAAGTATAACATGCCAACACACACCTTGTCGCTCTTTTAAGCGCTTTTCATACTCTTTTCATATTCATATGCACATAAATATGTGTATAAAATTACAATAATAATGCATCTTTGAATGGAGCAACCCACGTGGAATTGTTGTTACGACACAACGCGTATGCCAAAATTTCGTTTGAGCTAGGACCAAGCTAGGCGACAGCAGCGTTGGTAGGCATGTGCGCATGCGCAGAGGGTACCCACATAAATTGTAAGAGAAAAACGCCGTTTGCTTCATAAATTCCGAGTACTCCATAACACATTTAAGCAATTGAATAAATTTTCCTTTCGTTTGTTAATTGGGTTGTGAGGTAAAGAACAGCGGGATTAAACGCAGCTAAGCGCGACTGGAGGGAAAATTTTTTATGATATGAAAATATTCAGTAACACAAATATTCCAAGAAGTGTTAAAATGCTAAACGAAATGCATATATTTCTAAAAAATATATTATTTTATTATTATAAGGTAAAACAGAAAAAATTTTAGAAATAAAACATAAGTTTTCTATTATTTAAAAATTATTTTTTTTTCTTTTAGTATTTGCTTATGTAAAAAAAAAATAGTATACATTTCAAAAACAATTTAGCCAATTTAATTTTTATATTTTTTATAAAAATATATTATTTTATTATTTAAAGGGGAAAAACTATTAAATTTCAGAGAAAAAACATAAGTTTAGTATAGAAAATTTTCTATCATATAATTATCTTTAAAAATTTTCTTTATGTATATAATATTCCTTTAAAAATTTTAATATTTGTTTACTCAAAAAAAAAATAGTACCAATTTTAAAACAAAGTTATTTTTTTATATAAAAATATTATTTTAAGGTAAAAAATATAACATTTTAGAAATAAAGCATAAGTATAGTTAAAAAATGTTCTTAATACATTTAAAAATTAATTTTTTTTTAATAAATTTCGTTTTTTTATTTTAATATATGTTTTTTGTGTTTAAAAAACAATTCAATTTTTCTTTTCAATTATTAGTATTCATATATATTCATAATAAAGTTTAATTTTACTTTTAAAAATAATTTAGTATTTTTATAAAAATGTTAGCAACAAATTTAAAACAAATTATGTTTTTATAAAATGTATATTTATTATAAAGATTAATTTTAAACATATTTTTATATAAATATTTTAGTATTAATTTTAAATATTATTTAATTTATTAAAATTTTGCAAATCTTATTTCACCCACAGAGCGTTATTATGCTGATATTCCGTGAAGAGAAGAGCCCCGATGATGAAATCAAAGCTTGGCAATTCTGGCACAGTCGGCAACATTCGGTTAAACAGCGCATTCTAGATGCAGGTGAGTCGAGTATAAAAACTTAAATTTTATGAAGTAAAAAAGGAAAAAAGCAAATCTTTCATCGAATTAGTTTAAATAATTTTTTTTTACATGGTAAACCTATTTGAAATTTTTTTTTGCAAGGCCACTCTATATGACATAAATAAAATATAATATTTTTTATGAAAATTTGAAATATTTTTATTATTTAAATTATTAAAACCTCAAATATCGCTTTCTAAAATTTTAAAAAATTTTTAAATTTTTTTACTAAAATAATTGTTTCTTATTTCATTAAAAAAAACTCTACATCACAGCTTCAAAACAAGTTTTTAACAAAAATGCTAGTTTTACTTTTAAAATTTTCACATTAGACTTATCTCACAGCATCTTGGAGCCTGTGCTGGCTGCAATAAAATTACATTTTTGCCACATGCAACAACGCACATTTATCATCCGCGCTGAGCTGTCATTCTTACGAAATTATTATGCTTGCTATTGTTGTCTAGACAAATGCGTTTCTGATACTCATTAAAAGTAAAAATTAACAACTTGCCACATCGATGCTTATCAGCAGCAGCTAAAAGCTGAATAAAATGCCTATGAGGCAGAGGAAGCAAAGGCAACACTGCGCCAAACACTTTGCTCAACTATGCGCATACTTTTTCCTCACTTCCTCACCGTTGCTTAATTCGCAGTAAATTACAAAACTTTATTGAATTCTAACTATTGATTGTGAAATGTTGCAAGCCGCAACGATTTGCTGCCACTGATAAGCGCCGCGGCCACATGACCGGCCAATCGATCGGCTAGCCATTTGTATGTGTGCGCCACACAACATTCTCAAGCACACAAAACTCTAAAAGCGCGCCTAGCTGCCTCACGCGGTTGGGGCTGGCTGGGGGTGTAACAACATTTGCTGGCCGCCGCACTCCACTGTGTTTTGAGCATACTTACCACAAAGTGGCAAACATTTACACACATTGCCGCGCTGCATTGTTGCAAGTTTTATGCCATTTTTCATGCCCACCAGCTGCGTTGTCGGTGCATTCATCCGCGCTGCTAATTGGGTGCTACGCGTGCGCATACTCATCCATTGGGTTTATTGGACGCGCACGCACACATACAGCATATGGCATGTGGCACTTTGACTAAATTGACAAATGTTGTAATTTTCATATGAGAATATTTAATTCTACAAATACTTATGCGACTCCCCTCTGCGCGCTGGCGCACCACCCGCGCCTTCAACACACAGGCGCCTGCTGTTTATTAACTGTAATGTATTGTATGTGTGCGTGTCAAATTTATGCCACATGGGGTTTATAAACATGTGGCATTTAATGAGTGGTGCGACTCATAATTTAACGGTAAATGTTAAATTTCATAACTGTTGTTTTGTCTTACAACTCGGCGCAGATCTTTCGTTCTTGACTAAGCCACAGAGTAGCTTCTGCGGTTCGTAGTGGAAAAGTAAGCAACAAAAGTTGGGGAGCAAAGTTCATACATCAACAAATATCACACTTATTAACGGTACATGAACAATTTTTTTGATACATGGTGATAAAAGTAATTTGTCAGCGAACTAGCGAGAAGTTGTTACTTTCAAAAAATAAAAATAAAAATTCAAAATTTTTTAAAAATATCCAAAAATATTCAAATAAAAAAAACGGTACTGAAATTGTAGTCAGCAAGTTTTTATAATATTTTTTTAATATTTTTAATTTTCGGGTGTCAAAAATTTTTCGAATGTTAATAATTTCAATTATGGTCAGCTGGCTTATATAAATTTTTTTATTTAAAAAATTCAGATTTCAAAATTTTTTCAAGTTTTAATAATTTAAGGAAAAGAACACCATAAATAAGCAGAAAACTAAATTATTAATTTTTTAAAGAAAAGTTTTCTAATTTTTATTATAACTTAGGGGTTGCCAATATTTTTTAGGTTTTTTAGTATCACATTTAATTGACGTATCCTAAAACCAACTACTAGCATGTCACTTATATTTTAACCAATCAAATTGCTCCCCTTAAAGGTCCCCTAATGACCCACCGATATAGTCATTTCGCTTAAGTACTTTAATATCCTCTTAAAGTAGTCATTTACCTCGCCATTTTACATTTTTCCGCTGCCCCTGCGACAATTATTAATTTGCCTGTTGTTGTTGCTCTACTTGCAGATACGAAAAATTCCGTCGGCCTAGTTGGTTGCATCGAGGAGGTCTCCCACAATGCCATCGCTGTCTATTGGAATCCGCTGGAGAGCTCAGCCAAGGTAAGTGCACATACAACACAACACAATACGCAAGCGCTTGAAATTTTCAACGCTCAAGCAAAAAATATATGCAATAGTTTAAATAGCTGCTTTTGCCGGCAAATGGGAGCGGCACCGGAAATTGTCCCTTCATGACAGCAGCTGGCTCGCACACCGAGCCACCGCTGATCAATGGCCGCAATACCAATTAACTGGCAAACAAATTAGCCCGGGGCGTTTCAGCGTCGGCAACACCGCCACCGCCAGCATCCACGAAAGTTGCCTGCAATGTAACCGCTTTTGCCGGCTATGAATAATTACTGCCGCCGCTGCCGCTGCCACTGCAGTTACACCCTGCCGCCTGGCAATTATTCGCTGTCGCGAGGCCCAACACCGCGGACGTTGACAAAGTTGTTGCCGCGCAGAAATGCAGATGCAGAATGCGCGCCGCGCGGTAGCCACCGCACACTTACATAACGGCTACTGTACACACGGTAGCCAAAGTGATCAAAGCGCAGAGCAATTGATAGCGCAGCGCACGCTGTTGGTGCGGCTGTGGATGGCGGCGTGGTCCTGGTGTGGTCGCCCCGCACAGTTTGCAGCCAATGAATTTAATGATAATGAAAACCCATAAATATCAAAAAGCGATTAAAGCTAATCAAGCTTAATTGCGAATTTCGCGAAAGCACACACAAACACACATACGTGCACACACAACTAAGCAGCGGCTAAAATGTATGATAAAAAGTTATTGCATCACCGAAAGCGTGCAACCTTGCAACAACAAACTGGGCATCCGCTTAGACGCGCTGAGGTGACTGCGGCATGCGCATGCTCATAACTTATAAAAAATATCTCAATTTCCGTCTGCGCTGCAGTTGTGGCAACCAGCGCGGTGTTGCAGAGTAGAAATCCTTGCCGCGCTACCGCAACCAACGTTCAACCGGCTGTGGTGTTATTACAAGTTTGTTGCTATTATTGTTATCGCTACCGCTGTCGTTGCGTTAACTATAATTATTGTTTTCGCATTTGTGTTGTTACTCTTGTGCCGCTATTTTATTATCTAAATTCGACTGCAGGGCTGAAAAGTAGTTACGCGCATGCGCGTCGCTGTTACATGCTTTGTATTCTTACTGGCTGCGGGGCGCTGTCACCGGCTGCTGTTTTTAGTGTTAGCGTGCTGCTTTAGTAGTTCCACACTTAAGTTGCGCTGTGCTTTTTGACCTTTGAGATTTTGTTCTGGACACTTTTGCTCCGTCTTTCAGAGCTGACAACTATTGAATTTCAATATTCCTTGAAAGCAACAATGAATTTCAATTTTCATTGAAATAAATAATGAAATATCATTAAATTCGCTCTCTGATGCAACAATATTTTATTTTTTATTTAAATATTTGACATTTTTTAGTCAATGTTGAAATATTAAACAATTTTTTTTTGCTGCAATAAATTTTAAAAAATAAGTGATTTCTTTTTTCAATCCATAAATTGTAAATAAAAAATATTAAAAAATATTTGGGAATCATATTTTAATATTTTCTGTTTTTTTTTTTTTTTTTTTTTTTTTAATTCGAAAACTTTACTCCAATATAAAATAGTTTTCTCTCCATAATAAAAAATTAAGTATATTATATGTATATATATAAATATTTTCTGCATATTTTTGAATGTGAAAATATCATTTTTTTTTTATTCAAAATATTTAACTTAAAAAATATTCAAAAATTATTTGAAAATTATTTAATAAAATTTTCTGTCAAAAATTTGCTTCTAACTCAAGCTACATGCACTCAAACTCATATTCAAATCTGCATGAAGTGAGCTTAAGCCGCTTTTATTTGCACACTCAAGCAAGCTCTTCGCACAGCATGTCAAAAAAGCGGCAGCCGCAGAACCAAATATGTTTGTGTGCGTTTGAAATTTAATATTTAATGCAAATTTTGTGTGTTTTTTCACACATTAGCACCTGAGAAATGCAATGGCGCGTACAACAAAAACGCTTATGATTAAAGCAAATAAAAAATACGACGCAGAAAAAACACACAGTGAAATGTTTAGATACAACAAAGTGAAGTGTTTGCTTTAGTTTTTTTAATATTTTTTTTTATACTTTTTTTTAATTTAATTTTATACTTTTTTTTAATTTTTTTTTATTTTGTTCAGTATTTTTATATATATTTCTTAATTTTTTTCAATTTTTTTTTTTAATTTTTTTTTTTCTATTTTTTAATAATTTTTTTAACTTTTTTAATATGTCTTTATTTGTTCCCATCGCCGCAGCCGCCATTGGCAAACAGTTAATGTTAATGCAGTGTTTGTGTGAGTTCAATTTCTACACGAGCTCATACGCTCGTGTGTGTTAAACAAATTTCAGCAAGAATAAGCTTTGAATTCTAATTTAATCACAGTAACTACACACATGCATTGCATTCAGCCGTCGCTTGGCTTAAGTTAACGTTCGCGCGACTGAGACTGAGCGATATTTCGTGCGCCATATTTTTACGCTTGCTGTCTCTGTTGCGCCGCGCAATTGGTTGGCTGGCAATTGCTGGCATTTAGCACATAAGCACATAAGTGGTTATGCATACACAAGTGTCACACAAAGTCGAGAACTCATAAAAGTACCACATGCCTGGGCAGCGCTGCGCACAGAGCGATGTGTCGGCCATTTGAAAAACGCATGCGCGCACATTTTCACACAGAAATTAAGCAAAAAATTCGCACACGAATTAAGCATGTTTGAGCAGCGTCGAAATATGCTTGTATGTACGCAATTAAAATTAATTATTTAATTAGGAATTCAAATTAATAAGCGCTTGTAAATAATAGCCACTAACTGCAGTGCAGCGCGTAATAAGAACGTTTGCAAACAATCTGATTTTTTTGATAATTTATAAAATTTTTTTGTTGTTGCAACTCAGCTATTTACAGCGCGCAGCTGTCTGCAGTCGTTTATCATATGCGCAAATATCAATATAAAAAGCATAAGCTTGCTCTCATTTATTAGCGGCGATTTTAATGACTTATTTACAGCGCTTCGGGCTCTGAATCAGCTCGCCATCTTAATAGCGAAATCGTGCTCGCTCTGCCTACAAATATACATATATGCATTACATACGTAGTTATAAACAATTTATTTTTGTTTAACAGCGTTTATGCGCCTACCATAAGGCCGGTCTGGTTGTTTAGTTGTAGTTGTTGTTGTTTGTCGCGACAATTGCGTGGAGGAAACTAATAAATTATATTGAACAATAGCTATTAGAACGCGTTCTCGCAGCTAAACATTCTAATTCCTAAACGCCATTAAATGCTTGTAAATATTTTATAAATTTCATAATACATTAAAACAATTTCTTTTTTTTTATAATTTTTACACCTTTGCAACATTTGCGCTTTGTTTACACCATTTCCATAAAATTATTTCACATGTTTTACATAAATATCGTATTTCAACGGCGCATAATTTAACGCTAATGGCTGTAATGCAACAATTTATTTGGGACACAATAATGTCGCGCAGCAGGGTGGCCAGGTGGTTTTCAGAAAATAAAAAAAAATGTTCTTCGTTGTGCATAATTAAAAAAATGTTTCTGCAACGAAAAAAATGCTTTTTGATGACTATTTAGATATTAATATTTTATGTAAAATTATTTTTGGAAAAATTTTTTTTTTTTTTGTAAAAAAATTAAAATTAAAAAAAATGTTAAATCAAATATGTAGAAGACGATGTTTTTAGTTGAAAAAGCATACTTTATTATTGATAAATATTGCAAAAATTAATACAAGAAAATTATTTTTGGGAGCGAAAATACTAGATTTTTTTCTTGAAAAAAATGAAAATTATTTAGAAAAATGTTAAATTCAAGAAATCAAAAAAATAAGGTCATACCAAACTCTTTCCAATCCTTAACACATCATACACTCCCCTCTCTTTTCTTCACCGGGCTACAGGTGGACCGCCAACTATTTTTTGTTATTTTTGTTATCTTCCTTTTCCAATAGGTTTTATTCTACTCGGCTTTTTTTCATTTTTTACAATTTTCCAAAGCCTTCTCTTCTTAATTTTTAAAATTTTTGCAATTTTTTTGGAATTTTTTTCTGATCTTTTTTAATTTTTTAAATTATGTTTAGTATCTTTTATATTTTACAACGACATTTCACTTTTTATAATTTTTGAAAGCTTTTTCTAATATTCAAAAACCAAAATTCTAGACCATAATAACGAGTTGTGTGAATAAAAAATAAATCTATAGATCGCTTATAGAGTCTATAGCTTAAAACTTATAAATTATAACATTAAATTCCATTTTTTCATAATAATTTTTTTAAATTGCAATTTTTAAATTTTAATTTTAAATATTTTATTTTGAAATTTTCAATTTACAATTTTTTAATTGTTATTAAAATTGTTACGTGTCTATTTCGCTTATATGTTTCATTTTTCAACAAAATATTTTTCGAAATATTTTTTCAAAAATCTTTTTTTCTAAATTAAAACTAAAAGTTTTGAATTTTATTTATATTAATAATAAACAAATTTTTAAATTTTCAGTTTTCAAATTTAGTTTCAAAATTTTTTAAATTTGTATCAGGCTTTTAACAAATTTAAAAAAAAAATTAAAAAATTTTTAAACTCGCTTTTATGTTCCATTTTTTAATTAAAAAAATTTTCAAATTATTCTTTAAACATATTTTATTTCTAATATCAAATAAAATTTTTGAATATTTATTTCTCTTTTAATTTTCCTAAAATATAAATTATGATTTTTTTTATCATAAAATTTACCAAAATCACTTTTTTCTTTTCAATGTCAACTAAAATATCGGCTAATTAAGAAATTGAATACTGTCTTTCATTATTTTATGTTCTTGTTGCCACACTAAAGGCAACATCTGGCAACTCTAAGCAAACTTTTTTCTTCAAACTGCAATCACATATCTAAACACAAACAAAAAATGTCAATAAAAATGCTTGCGCTAAAAAATGGGAAAATGCGATAAAATCATTAGCAACTTCCTGCGCTTCGATTGAATTTAGCGCAGCGGCAGCGGCCAGGTTAGCCACTTCACACGTCGCTTGCGCCAATAGCCAATCGATGACTAAAATACCGCAATGCAGCTAAAAAGCAACCAAACGAACCTTCATAAATATGTATACATGTATATATATGACTGTGAGTGCATGTGAACGCCCGTCGCACGGTTGCTCAAACGTTTGCGTCATGCATTTTCTACGTATTCACCATAAGAGTTAACAATTATTGCTGCTGCCGCAAACTTTTATTATATTACTTCGCTGCATTTAATTCTTACTGCCCAAGTGCTTTTTATGCCATAGCAGTTTTTGTTGTAATCACCAACAAATCGTCGGCAGCAATTAGTGCGCGAGTATTTTAATCGCCACTAAAGCCGTTGCAGTTGCAGCTACTGTACGGCGTTACGAGCGCGCCAAGCAGCGCGAAATTTCCATAAACCAATTGAGAGATACCGACGCAGTCAGCGCGCACACACACACACATATATATATAATACCACTTGCAAATAGCGACGGCTCACCTGCCCTGCGCTTTAGCCCCACTTGCGCCTCGCTTGCCGCGCTTACCACGCTTCCCATTTGCTTGCATGCATATATTGCAGTTGTTGTTGTTGCTGTGGCGAGCTAACAATTATGACACTCGATTAAAAGGAAAATTAAACAGATACAAAAAATATTAAGCGTAAATTATAACTCATGCAAATTGCGAACGCGAATGCATTTGCGTGATTGCCGCATGCAACGCCCACATGCATGCACACACGCTTAGTCAGGGGTATTACTTTCAATTTGCATATGTATTCGTATGTATCTGATTACATGCCGCGAAGTAACAGTTAATTGTTAATTAATATTTTTCACCTGTCGCCGTGTCGAAGGTCGCTGCGACCAATGCAGGCGTGTATGAATATACACATACATATGTACTCATGTGCGTGCTTGCAAGTTGTTATTGAAAGCAGCTACAAATTCTCATTTACTGGAAGCTTTTAGGGATCGGCCATGTAACGGAAACTGCCTCGAAGGTGACTCATGCACTTATCTTTGCATTTCCTTGACTTTTCCAACCGCCCATTTCGACCGCAAAACTACTTCTTATTATTATGCCATTTACTATACCCATTTGTTTGTCATGCAAATCACTAAAAGCTCGCCGACTTATTGATGCGGAAGCTTTCAACGATCTTGTAACTGGACTAGTAAGTGGATGAGTAATATTCTTTTGAAATATAGCATCCTATTATGGCAATACAAGAAGAAAATATGATATATAAATAGTTGAGAAATACTGTAATTATGTTATGACGAATTTCGCTGTTAATAATTATCACACATTTTTTTTTTTTGTTAAAGTATATCAAATTTATTAATCATCTTGGTTAAATGCTCCCAACTTAGTTTTATTGCTGCTTATAACAATATTTTTCAATTACAACCCTACAAGCAAAAAAATTTTCGAATTCTGGCAGTTTTCATAACGTCAAATATATTGACAGCAATGTGTCAAACGCTGTCAACTCGTTTTCATAACGATTTATGACCACATGTTTCGATACAAACCGACAACCAAGCAAAAATAGTCAAATGTGTGAAGTTTTCATAACGTCAAATTCAATGACAGTCGTTGATAAATAATAAACGTAGCTGTCAAAAAATGTGTACAGCAATCAAAATAAACTGACAATAATAAAAAGTAAACTTTTTGTATGCTAATGAAATTCGTGAAATGATATCCTTTGAATTACTAAAATTTTGATACTATTTCTTGCTTCAAACTTAATGACAATCTTTGGCAACAGATGAAAGTTGCTGTCAAATGATTTTCACGGCAATCATATCAAACTGGCAACACAAAATGACTAAAATTTTTGCTCGTCAATCAAATGTTAAGATTCGTGTCATTATTGATTGCTTGCTGATATTATTGTCAAAGCATTATCAATATTTGGACACTATTTCATACGTCAAATTTAATGGCAATCTTTGGCAAACAACGACAGTAGTTTTCAATTCAATTTCATGACAATTAAATCAGGCTGTCAACACAAAAAAAAACCGAAAATTTTAGTTTGTCAATCAAATTCGTCTAAAAAGTCATTACCGGTTGCTTGCTGATGTTATTGTGAAAGCATTATCAAAATTTTGACAAAAGAATTGTACACAATATATTTTTTTTCTAATTTCATTCAATGGCTTCGCGCTTGCATATAAATTTTTGGAATAAAATGAAATAAATATTACAAATTTCAGCAAATTGATTTGCCACTGTCAAAATCAGCAGCAGCAAGCCATTATAAATATTAAAATCTCAAGCATATATGTATATACACATACACAAATATTCAAATATATTTAATAGCTACATTAATTCATTCATCATGTCAGCGGTCAGCAGCAGATTGAGGTCATTATCTAATCTAAACACGCTCTAGCGTTCGAACAGAACTTTTCGCGCAAGCTTAGCAATTTACAAGTGTAACGAAATCAGCTGTGAAATTAGGCGCGCCTGAGCGCTATTCGGTCAGTTGCAGCTGAGGCGCATGCGCACAATTTTTATAAGTGGCTAGTGGCTGCAGCTGTGATTTACTAGAGAAACTAAAGACATTTTTTTATATTTTTTTGTATTTTTTTATTGCTTGTTAGTGATATTTTCAGTTTAGCGTTTTACACTCGACTTTTTAAAATTTTTTTTTAATTTTTTTTATTAATTTTTTTTTATGATTTTTTTCTTTAAATACAACGCGTTCCAAATCTACTTTACATATTTCAACAGATATTCATATTTGAAACTATTAATGTACATACATATGTACATATATCCATATTCACGTGTCTTCACTCCCCTCCAAGCACACGCTGTTCGCCTGCCGCTGCTCGCTCACATTCTCAGCGTCTCAGCCACACTTAATCAATGCAATAGATTTTCGTAGAAAATCAGAATGCATAAATTTTCATATCGAATGACCGACACAGCGCATATCTCTATCGTACACACGCTGCCATATTTACTACGATTTGAGTTTTTTTTCGGTTTAGGTGCGCATGCCTGCACGGTGTAACGGTGTGGCGATGTGTGTTTGTGTGCGCCTCGTAAATATGCATTAGGAAATTCCATTTCACCTGCCACAAAGCGCTGCTGTCCAGTGCAATTGAACGCGCTGCGATTGGATCTCACTTGCGATGCGATTTTTTCCGTTTGCCATGGCGCAGCGCGTAGATGATTTCGCGTTGATAAGCGCGCTCGAGAAGAAGATACATGCACATATATTATTGCAAGACATGAAGAATGTGTTTGAACGGTGATATATAATAAGTGGGAGACAAAAAGTGTGTTTTTTGGTTTTGGTTTTAAATTTATGCACTTTGTTGCTTGATATGTTGCACGTGGCGCGCTAAAGTGATTTATGAGCATTTTTTCCATATTTGCATGTACTCTTTTTTTAGGAAAGTGTAAGTACTTGCGGTGATTGTACATTTAATTTTTTAAGAATATTAATTTAATTTCTCGAGTTCTTCTAGCGCCACTTTTGTAAACAGTATTAAGATGCTTTTAGTTTCAATGGATATAAATACAGAAGCATTCATTATTTATATTGGCTAGTTGAAAAAGTCTTTTCGTATTTTTAATCAACTGATACAGCACCGTTTCCGTAAACATCACAAATTTTTTTAGGGGCTTGTGTGGCATTCTTCCCTTTTTTATAGAAAAATTTCAAAATTTTGCAAATTTCTTCATTTTTTTCACTCATTTTTGAACAGCTGTAACTTTTTTTTTTTGAACTTCCCCAAACTTATTTTTTTTTTTTTTGTTTTGGTTAAATGAAGCTTATGAGATTAGTAACACTGGAGATGTACGACTGCAACGACATCTATTAACAAAATAAGAAAAGACTTTTTCGACTACCAATATTTTATCACTTCGCTTTTAGTTCTAGTAGTCTAGTCGCTAGTCATCTGGAATAGAATATAAACAGCTCTTTATTGAACACTTTGACATAATGATTTGTTAGACTACGAAAAATTAACTTTGCGCCGAAATGTAGGCAACACATTTGCAATGTCGAGTTTCTAGAGTAATGCTTAGTAAACAAAATCGTGCTGCTGCAAAAAGTTATCGAAATGAACCATACATATACACCGATCACTATTAAAAATACTCTATTCTACTTTAAACTAAGCGAATTAGCCACAAAAATCCCTCATTATAATTTTTCATATAAAACACCTGATTGATCGCCTAACCCCACAGCTGTCTGTTAACCTTCGTTTGAATTGTATCTCCTATAATACTAAGAGAATCAAAGAGCTATAATAATCAAAAATCCGATATCATGGTTCCACAACTTCTAACCGTTAGCGCATTAAAATAACTGTAAGAAATATAAGCTCAGCTTCCAAAGTTATTTGAATATCTCCGCTTTTGACAAAATCTCAATAATAATAGGCAAATCCATCTAGGAAACTATTCAACTTGTCTCTTTGAAATGTATAAACCAACAACAACACTAAACGCGCACATAATGCGCGCCCGTAGCGCAACCAAAAAGCATAGAAAATTATGTGACAGGCATACCTTTGACCACCTGCTGCTCTCAGCTCTAAACTCCCAAACCATAAACTCATTGCATTTGTCTCTCTGCACGCACACACTCACACAAATAACTGATAGCGCTTGTGCAGCCTAAGCCGGCCATATGATGGTCAGAGCCGCGTTCGTCGCGGTCAATCGCCTCAGCGATGGCGGCAGCGGCAACAAAGTACCACGCTTGCCGCACAGCGGTGGCCAATTGATTAAAACGATTTGCGCGATTCTCGCAGCGATCCATCGTGCAATGTTCCAACGCGCCGGTAATCTGTCCGGCGATCACGGGCTGCAAATGTTGCAAAGCGCAAGCAGTAGAAGTGTGCAGGGTGGCAAGTGGGGAAATATGCGCAGCAACGCCTTCTATGCGCGCATCATCAACTCACATGTGGCAAGAACACCACAAATCCATAAAGTGCTGGCAAGTGAAAGGTTCAGAGAAATTTTAAATACACACACACATAGGTGCACGTGCAGCGCTATGTAAACACAGAGCGGCGCATGCGCACGCATATAAACATACAAATTGCCTATGCAACCGAATGTCCGCATTTATTGATTTTATTTCTGCAATTTCATCCCGCTCCATGCCACCGCCTTGTGCACGCGGCCAGTGCCACAACTTTATGGCCGCCACCACCAAAAACGGTTGCACAGCAAATGCTGCACGTACGCTCGCATGCGGTAAATGTGTAAATATGCCGGTGGCAACGCATGCCACAATCGCACAAATTAATTTTAAATAATCGACGAAACATGAGCGCATGCTCATGCCACTTTGTTGCCATGTAGCACGCCCCACCGCCCGTACGCCAGTCTCAACACGCCGCTGCTGCCTCAGCCAAGTCGGTCGTACACTAGTCGCTTTAGTAGCTTCGCTGGCATTCAACTGTCTGCTTAATGTCTCGGACTACCAATTGTTGCGGCGCTGCGTCGTTGTTGTTGTTTGTCTATCAGGTTGGTGCATTGACTTGCCACTTGCCACTTGCGCGCCGATAAACGTTAAACGGCAATTGTAGCGGTGCCACTGCCACCAAATTGGTCAATAAACCCCCGAACGCAGCGCTTTCCAATGCCAAATGTAGTCAACGAAAACAACAGCATCAACAAACAACAAAGCGAAAAACAAACAACCAGCCAACAACAATAACAAATAGTTGCGTTATGGAACAACAGCCATCAATAGGCGGGCAAGCAGGCGTTCAATAAAGATATGTTGTGGCTGCATTTGGCGGCGATTCCGCACAGTGCGGCATAAAGCGTGCCGCATTGGCTCCAGCTGTGCAATAAAAATAATTCTCATTTTAGTGAATTTGTTTGCATATAACTGAATATGCATAGTTTTATTGGCGCAGCACAAATATTTTTCGTCACTGCCGCAAACCAAAATAAGAAAAATATAAAATTGCTAAAAAAATATTCACATGGAATCTCCATCCCGAAAGCTTTCACTTCCTTATTGTTTTTAGAGAATGAGCTTTCATTTCCAACTTTTCGAAATATTTAAAATTTAGTGAAGTATTTGGAGGAGTACATCCATTTAAGCTTTCCACTCTTTACATAAATATACAAAAAATTAAACTTTTAGTTATTTAAAATAAATCACATTCAAGTAGACCAAAAACTTTCATTTATTTTTTTATAAAATCTTTCAATCGCATTTTTTAATATATATAATGTTTGCCTAAGTTTTCATAGAAACTTTTGATTGAGCTTTCACCTCTTTACTTCTTTAAAATAATAAACTTTTTAAGCTTTCATATAAAATGATCGTTAAAAAAAACGTTTATATCCTAATATATCTTTTATTTAATCAAAAATAAAACATTGGTAGAGCTTTCACTTCCTCACTTAAGAAAAAGAATAACAATTTTAAAGACTTCGTTAAAATAATATTTTTGAGTTGACCGAAAGCTTTCATATATTATGATCGTCAAAGATAAAGCTGTACAACCTTATGTATCTACTATTTGATTAAATTTTCATACAAACTTTTTTGAGCTTTCACTTACTTATTCAAATGAACAAAATTGATCTCTGAATAAGAGCTTTCAATCGCCCATTTTTAATATATAAAATGCTTAAGTATATTTTCATTCAATATATGGTTGAGCTTTCACTTTCTCACTTACACAAAAGAACAAAATTTATACGACTTCATTACAAAAAAAAATATTTTTAAGTAGATCAGAAGCTTTCATTTCATAATCTCTAAATAAAAAACTTTCAGTCGCACATTTTTAATATATCAAGAATTCCATTAAGCTTTCATCGAAACTTCCGATTGAGCTTTCACTATTTCAGGAGCTGTCAAGCTGAAAGGAAAAGTTCATAATCATTAATAAAGCACTCATTTTCAAAAAGATATGATTCGCTAATGCAAATGGCAGTAATTTCATGTTGCACGCACACATATGCCATGCTCCTTCAACTCTTGTTGCAAATATAATGGTTATTGCAGCCGCAGTGTCTTTAAGGCATTCTTCATGCATTCACTTGTTTGCAAGTGCAAATGTTTGTGCGTGCATTTGACTGCCTGAGCGAAGAGCGTCACCTTGTGCAAGTTGTTGCTGCTTGCAACATACAATGAAAGCGCACAAAAGTCATAAAGGGTGGGTTAGCCACACGCGGAATGCATAATCCCACCTAAAGTGAATGTGCTAAGCCGTAAAGCGCTCTTGATTGCCACTTTGTCAACCATTGTAGCTGACAATGTCCAGCAGACGGCAACCACAGCTCTTCATATGCACGCACACATGCAGCAACCAACGTGGCAACATTTCTAGGATACTTACACACTGCACTCCGTTGGGCAAAACTCAACTATGTGCTGCTACTGTTGCATTGCAGCAACTGTAAAAATATTTCAAATACAATTGTTGTACAACAACAATAACAACATTACTACTTCACTTCAATGCAATCACATGTTTTCCAGCACACCCTTCCAACACACTTTGCCTACTTGCTGCTACACTTTCTTATTGCTGTTGTATTGATCACTAACTTGCAACAGCAGTAGCAGCAGCTCGAATGATGCACTTTATATGGTGCGCTTTAGCTAATTAATTCCCATTAAAACGTTCGATGCCGCAAGAGATGTGAAACAACAACGGCAACAACAATATTAGCACGAGTTGCAACAATAGCAGTGCAACAAAAAAACGGCAACTTCAATAAAAATATTCACAGTTGTATATTATTGAACAATGCGACTGCTAATGGCGTGGCAGCAACATTGTTTAAGCGGCTGTTGTTATTGTTGTTGGCTTATGCGTTGTTTTTGTGTTTCATGCTTTGTTGTGTCACCGCTGTTTATCAATAAGTATTCATTGTTGCTGTATATTGCAGTAATGCAATTAATGTTGTTGTTGTAATTTTTTTCGTTGGTTTTTGTTGCTTTTTTTCTGACTTCATTACTTTAAATTTCTTTTTTTCGTTTTATTTGATTTCTGATTTATCACTGCCTTACCTTTGCTCATTACAACAGCAATGTTGTTGTTGCTGGTCAGCTGCTACCGCAACTATTTTCAACCAAATTTCTATCGAATCGAATATCATCTGTAGAAAATCGTTTAAAAAATATTTTTTTTTAATTAAGCAGCGCAGGTATGTAAATATGCCGCCACATATCTGCAGCTATATTTGTCGGTAGCTGACGTTCTTTAGCTGCCACTAATTAGTATTCCACTTGTTTGTTGTACTCGCAAGCATTTATCAAAAGCGTTTATTCGCTCTATGCCAGCAATGCAAAACAATTAGCCAGAAATTCGCCTTCCAATCGCATACCCGAATACAATGTATTTGATACTCGTGTGCGATAAGTGGCATAAAGTTGCCATTGCTCGACTCGTGCTGCTTGTTCTTCCTGTTCTTCTTCAAGCCTTACATAACTCTAATTTTTCATATTCTCGTCATCATAATTCTCTCACATTTATTAATTCTGAATTTTTATTCTTCTTCTTTGCAGATCAACATCGCCGTCCAGTGCCTGAGTACGGACTTCAGCAGCCAAAAGGGAGTTAAGGTATGTGGATAACTGATCGAAAGTATTTGTAGAATTTAAGAATATACATTGTAACACCTTGCGGCTGAATTGAAAAGGCTTGCAACATTGTATTTGAAGAGGTGTTCATATTTTGAGTGGACAGGAACAACTGACTGAGTTCAATTGACAAACATTTATGAAAAATATGAAAAATAATGTCAATTTTTACTAAATAAGTAAATATAATATTAGTAAGATAAATGTCAGTTGTTGTTGTTGCTTTAAAAATATATATTCTTTTGAAATCTCCGACTCAGCTCAGTGATGAATTTTAGCAAGATAATATTAATTTGCTGCATGATATTAAGAAATTGGTGCTTAGATGTTTCAATTTTGGTTCAGTTGTCGTTTCTGAATATTTCTGTTATTATTGATGAGAAAGTTTTCTATATTAAAGTACTTTCAAAACTTAAATATCTTTGAAATTGCTAAATTCAATATTTTTCAAAATTATTTGCATTTATCTCTGTCAATACTCACGATCAAACTTGACTCGAACGGGTCCATTTGAACTGCCCGCGCAAACCAAATCGATAGAGAATATTTTCCTAAAAAAATTATACTAATTTTTTGATGATAAATTAGTGATAAAATGATATAAATTAGTGCCTAGGCTCTGTTAAAGCTTTCGTGGCATGTACATACTCGTATTTTTGCCATTGTCTTTGGAGAAAACTTCACAAAGAATCAATGCAGTACACGAATAGCTTCGCGCAAACGACGTATAACACTCAACTAGTATTCCTCGTTGACAGGCCAAAAGAATTTGGAGTGCACCACACCTCGATAATCGATAAAACTATCAACATAACCTTGATTTTTGACTGCCATGTCATGACTTTTTCGGCTTACCTTTGCCATGATTTTCGACCCATTGATCGTCTGGTTTGTGGGTCGTAAGCATAGTTTCAAGAATCAACGCCAGTAATAATACGCTTCATGACATCTTGGTAGTCGGAAAGCATTGTTTCACAGACGTGAACTTCGAACTTTCACTTTTCTTATGCTCAAATGATCTCTCAAAATGGCTTTAATTTATTCTTCTAATAATCCAACGATGCCAATAAGATCTCTAACTATTAATCGGCGATTCTCAAGCATCAATTCTTTTGTTGCAGTTGATGGCCACTCTGAAGGTGGTTTGACGTCAACCCTCGACCCTCTTTGTATAATTTTTCCAATAAAAAAAAACAACATTCTGCACATATCGGCTCCAGAAATTTGATTCCGTACAGGAAATTTAATGGAACTTTTTTTTGAACAATTTCACTCTTCGTAAAAATCGTCGAATGCATTACATTGATTATTTCAGAAGGACAAACGTTTACCAAGCACTAATGATTATTTTGTTGTGAAGTTAACCCCAGATATCACTGACAGTCATATCAAGCGAGAAAAAAAAATATTTCGACGAATGGGTTTCCGCGCAAAATTTAATTTTAAAAGTCTTAGTCTCAATATTAGAAAATTTAATTTACTTTGTAACTACTATTTTTTGCCCACAGTATTAAAAAATTAAAAGAAATTATGGAAAATATTAAACCGTAGGGGGGAAAAATTAGTATTTGTTAACACATTTTATTCAATATTTGCCGATTAGAAGCTCAAGAAAGTAGTTCTCGAAGACTTCACTTTTAATGAATGTTTAGCCTAAAGGTATGCTTCACAGAGTGCTTACTATTTACTTATAGAAAAAATTTTTGCGTTTAAGCATAATTTCGAATTTACGCTGTTTATAAAAGTAAATCTCAAGACGAATTATATGGTTTTAGAAATAAAATTAAAATTTTCGAAAACATTTTGCAACTAAAAAATATAAAAATTATGTTCATAGCAAAATGAACCATAAATCAAACATAGAGAGTTTCTCGCGGTTTGAAAAATTAATATAGAGAAAATGAGTATAGCAAATGATCAACTTTAGAGCACAATCGCTTATGGGCTCATCATACAGATTTTATATTTTCATCATCTCTAATTAAACAGAGCGGCAATTGCATTGCTTTGATTACTTGCGCATTTTAATTACAATTTATACAATTCTCACCACTACCTGCGCTAATTGTTTTGAAAACAAGTACACCAGCAAAGTATACTCAAACAAAAGTTACTCCAATTTTTTCATAATCACCGAGCATTACACCAACTACACATAAAGTATTATAAGTCTATAATACAATGCACAGCCGGTTTTTTGTTTACCTTTTGGTTTGTCGTCCTACCCCTGCACGAGCAGCACACCTACCCTCAGATATCAAAGGTATACCCTCATCTTCACTAATGATCCACGGTCAATTTGTGCGACGACAGTTGCGCACAAACATCATTAGGATCGCAGGGATCAATTATTTCACTCTCACAATACGCACAGGGTGCCTGTGTGTGTGTTTAGTGCGCAGCAGTCAATAAGGCGTAAATCAATCAGGGCCAGAAGTGTAAAGGTGTGACTTTTTAAATTGCCTAAGAGGATTTTAAATATCATGTAGCAATGTTATTAGCAGCAACAAAAAAAATAAAAAAAAAGAATAGTGAGTTGAAACACCCGCCTGCAGAGAATAATGGAAAAATGCTGATTAAACGAAATGGAAAGTGAACAAGTGGAAAGTAAAAAAGGTTTTCTAATATAAATAACTTTAAGGATTGCTGCGAGGTGATAAAAAGATTAGGAAAGATTCACGCTTTTGTTGGGCACAACAATTAAACTATCAAAGTCAGGCGCTCGCTGGGATTTCCTGCCACATAAAGTACAATATTTAATGAGTTTGATAAAGCAACAACTGCAAACAAAAGGGACACCTGCAATGGGTGAGGGGAAATTAGTGAAAAAATTTCTAAAAAAAATTTTATGAGTGAAAAAGTAATGATAAAATGTATTTAAAAAAATAATGATTTTGGAATAAAATAATGGTGTTTGAAAAATTAATGATTTTTTAATAAAATAATGATTTTTGAAAACTAAAAGATTTTCGAAAAAAATAATATAGTAAATGGTCTTTATAATCAAATATAGAAGCGTAAAAAATTGGCGTACCAAATAATATTTTTATGCCTTCAAAAGCAGCTGCCAGTGATAAATGAACAAAATGAAGTATCACACATAAAAAAAGAAATATAAAAAATTAAAAAATAAAAACATTTCTGCTAAACCGATAAAACCGCTTGATTAAAATGTAAGGCGAAACTGCAGCAAAATAAACTTTAAAATATATTAATGAATTACTGACAAATCGAATGTTGCAAGCCATAAACTTTCCACGCATAGAATTGCATGAAAGTCGCACAGCATTGCTGTTGTTGTTGTGCGTACATTAAATTGTCACCTGCAAAAACTAAACGTGAAACTAAATATAATTTATTGTATATCATTTGCGTTGGGGGAAAGTCGCCAACACGCACCGCGAGATGCGTAGAAAGTTCGCGCGCGCATGCGCAACTAAACGCACACACGCTCGGGCACTTTACGCAGGCGCAAATTTAGCATTTTCATGTGCAGTTTTTATCATTCGATTTACGCGATTAAACCGCGCTATGCTTCTTATGAGCGTTAGACAAAAAAAAAACGCATCAAAACAAAACGCGCCTGAATTGGCCGATGCGTTGGTGCAGCTGGCGAAATTAAATCGAAATGCCAGCGCTGACTGCCAGCCGTCTATAGCTAACGGCAAATAGCCAGCGGCTACTGGCAATGGCAACATACTGCATACGAGCAATGACAACAGTGGCGCGGCAGTGCGTGTTGCACGGCAATTAATCGCCATGTCGCAGACAACACACATACACACACACATGCAGCAGGCGCGCAGCGCGCCAGACTACAAAAATGAAATGTACGAATCAATTTCCGCTGTCTGCGACAAACGCACACGCGCAGCTACACAGCGGCACGCCCGACAACACCAATAGCAACTCCAACAACAACAACCGCCCAGCGTTGCGCAGAAAAAGCGGTCCGATTGGCGGTCACACGGCTAAACTGGCCCAGCTCGCAGCCGCGCTGGCTGATCCGGCGCGCCAGACAAGCTGGCCGCCACAGTTGTTGGGCTGCAAAAGGAAAATTGCAATACCAACAACAACAACAAGTGTATAAACAACAACAACAAGTCTACAAAAACAACAACAAAAAGCGCGTTTGCCATTGACTTGGAAAATTGCTGTTTGTGCCATTATTGTTATTTTTATTATTGATGTTGTTGTTGTTGTTGCTGTTGTTCTTGTCATTTGCTGCAGCGCAATGCCCACATATTTCTCATTGCGCGACAACTTGTTGCATCGTCGTGCATTTGTTGTTATGCGGTCTGCGTGCGTGCAGCAATGCTTTGGTGAATTTAATTTTTTTTTTCGTTACCTTTGTTTACCACATATTGTCACCGCTATTGCAGCAATGGGGCACATCCTGCATGTTGCATGCATCATCATTTCACTGCCATGCATTGCTAAAAATGAAACCGTTGCAGCGCAAACGATTTGTGGCATGTACATGCGTTATTCGAGCGAAACAAAGTAGACGAATGCAACAGCAACAACAACAACAGCAAGCGCAAAGCAGCAACAATATTATCGGCAATGACAATGCGAATGAACGCGTTACAAGTAAACGACATGTTACATTTCTGTCAATAAGTGAGTGCGCAATGGCAGCAACAACGACTTGGCAAATAAATATATTGATTGCACGGTACACACTTGCCACACTTGCCTCATCTGCCACATTTGCCACACTTGCAACACATGTAATGCTGGCAAATGCGTGCAACATGCAGCAAACACACGGCAACACTCTCAAAACTTGTCATTTTTAAGCAGACTTCCCAGCAGCCACTTGCCACATTGGCCGCCGTTACGTTTGTGGCAAGCTGCACTTGTTGCGCTTGTCGAGTGCAAGGTGCGCCGCTGTGGCAACTGCTTTCATGCTACACTTTGCACTGCTTTAGACACTTGTAAGCGGTTTTATTGTTCTTGTTATGGTTTTTGTTGTTATTGCATTGCTATAACGCCTTGCCACAGTGGGCATTGGTTGCATGCATGGCGTACGTATGCAATCTGTCATGTCTGCTGGCGAGAGCGAGAGCCGCGCACGACCGATTTTCGAATGTTTGTTCAACACAATAACAGCAACAACAACAAGGACAATGAAAATTAACAACAGCGTCAAAATGTGGACACAGAACGATAATAAATAAATAAGCGTATGTGAAGGACGCGGCGATAGCGCAAAAAATCGGCTTGTAAATGACAAGCCGATCGAGAATGAGTGCAAATGTAACACAATTACAACAATAACAAACACAAAACCAAACTGCAAAAGTAGCAACAACGACAGTACAGCTGTAACAACGTCGAACCATGACAACTACAACAATTTCGCATGTCAAAGAAATATTATTAATGGCTGTAAAGTAAAGCACACACACACAGGCACATACAAACACATGCACACACGGTCGTATATCAAAAGCCGCGAGTGTTGCTAATGAAAATTAAATTGAAAAAGGGAAAAAATTTAGCTGTGACTGCTACAACATGCCTTGTTAATAATGACAACAACGCGCGGAGTTCGA
This sequence comes from Bactrocera zonata, assembly GCA_037783105.1. NCBI lineage: Eukaryota > Metazoa > Arthropoda > Insecta > Diptera > Tephritidae > Bactrocera > Bactrocera zonata. Next base: position 81,483 of record JBAWJQ010005413.1, on the reverse strand, counting down.
AAAAATGCAAAAAGAATAATGACAACAACAACACAGACATAAATATGCAAAATGCGCTGTGTTGCAAGTGAAAAGTGTAGACTTTGGTGACAGACGCCATAAATATTGTTTCAATTTCAATTGTTAATAACCACTTTGCGAACATTTTAAAAATTATGACATTAAATTATTCTCTTCTACATTGCAGGGTCTACCGTTGCACATTCAAATCGACACATTCGAGGATCCGCGCGATGCACAGGTCTTCCATCGAGGCTACTGCCAAATTAAGGTCTTCTGCGATAAGGTAAGTGCCAGCACACAACTTTTATTGCTAGTTGCATGCAACCACACACATAAAATAATAATAAATAAACAGAACTTGCAACAAGTGCTAATGTACGCCAGCGGCAACATGCGTGCAACAGCAGCAGCAACAGGATTATGCATAATATTTAATCACAGCTTCCATGCAATGGCGGCGGCTAGTCACCGCTGACTGCCGACCGCTGACCGGTGACTGGTGACTGCTGACTGCTGCTTGGCACCCAGTGACAGTTTCGGTAGGCGTCAATCAATGCCAAGTGGCAGCTAACACACCACATACTATTTATAAGCGATTACATTATATTCAAGGGTCGTGACGTCCGTTACGCACTTACTTTTATTACACACACACACACGCACACACATACGCAGCGTAGCTTTTGCGACTAGATGATCGTGCATCCGATTTGGCTGTCATTTCGTCATCAGCGTCGCTCAAAAGGATTATAAAATGCAATTTTGCAGGCATGTTGCAAGCACATGTGCGTACGTGTGTGTGTGTTTACAAGTTTTTAATTAAAAATTTTGACAGCTGCGAATGTGAATGTCCGTGGCAAGTAGCCGCATAGCTGACACGCGTTCAACGGCCGCCTGCCGCACCTAACTGTACTCACCTAACCGTGTGTGCCGTTGATCTGTGTGATCTGTTGCCTTCGGCTGGCTGATTTGATTGACATGCAACGCAATACATTTGCGCACGCAGCCATACAGTTGAAATGAAAAGTCTGTCACGGTGCCACACACACACGCACACACAAAAAATTACAATTAAAACTACAAATAAAACCAGAAAAAAAATATTGTGTTGCAAATATTATTGCGTAAGCGGTAAGTGACAGCTATGCAGCTGCCACAGCAGCGCTTCATATTATTGCACAGCACTGTGCCTCCTACTTCATCTGCATCAGCAGCCGCGCACTCCTCCGCATGCCACAGCAGACCGGCGCACAGCCGCGCGCATCAACGTCACTTCCTTTGCGCATTAAAGTTCGTTGCCAAAGCCTTGCATTTCGCTGTGACCGCACACACGAAAAGCAACAACAAAACCAACGCAAAGTGGACACCAACTGCTCCACAATCGGTTGTTGCATAACAATCTGCGCATTACGTGTGACCGCACGCTGCCGCCCGCCTGCTTGCAACTTGACAGCGGAATCTGTGTCGCCTTCACTTTTGTTGCCCTTTTTCGCTTGCAACGCACCGATGGGTATATATTTCAATAAATGCATAATAAATATATGCATACACATATATGTGTCGGTGTGTGTTAAGTAGTTCACCACGCTCGCTTGCCGCCTGGGCTGTCCGTGCAGCCGGTCCACCTTGCCGGGTGTCCATTCATGCCACACTGACGCGTAATGTCATTGAATCCATTGCGACATTGCGGTGTCGTTGCCGTTAAACCCTTGCTCGCTGCTGTTGTTGCTATTGCTGTTATTATGTATTATCATTAATTTTATTGTTGCTATTTTTGTTGTTGTTATTGCGCTATGTGAAATTAATACCGCAATCAATGCAAAAGTAATACATGTTCGATAAATGCTTGCTTGTGTTGTTGTTGTTGTGCACTACGTTCCGCCTCGTGGTCAATCTCAGTGCTGCCGCCTGGTGCAACAGCCTACCTTTGCAGCGCGATCAAATGTTCGCCTACCTGATTTATTTCGTTCGCCTCATTCACCGATAAAACGAAATAATGATAGTGCAGAAAAGGCACAACAAAAATGGGCGAAAAACAGCAACAACAACAATACAAAGTCAGCAGCTTGCCCTTCACAACGGCGCGTCATGTGTTGCGCGCATTAATTTTTTTCTTGAATTGTTTGGCAACGTCGAGCGTAGGTGTCCCCAGCCGAGCAGCAAGTGCATACTCAGCTTTGTTTGTGGCTGAAAAATATTTTTTTTTATTTTTTTTCAAATTCAAAATTAAAAAAAAATATATATATTTAAAGTGAGTAGAGGAAAGTTATAGAAAAAAAATTGAAAAATGAGTGCCTAGTAGAGTGCAATTAGTTTAATCGATGTTAATAAATTGTGTAGTCGAAAAAGTCTTTTCGTAATTCTAATCGAGCTTCGGACATATTTTTTTATATTTATAATGAACTTTAATGAACCAAATATGCACCATTTTGGTCGACCACTTTTGCCATTTTTCCAATATTTACCTCTACTATACGTACAAAATCTCTTCACACACGCAATATGCATATACAGCCATGCAACCAGTAAAGTTGCCACAACAGACTTGCCATGCAAATTCCGCGGTGATAGCAAATTTTTCAGCAAATTAGAGCAGCAATATATTTGTAGGCCACAAAATGTATATGCTCTACATATACGTGGGCATCCTGAACCCTAAATTCTGCACATTGTCGCCACGTAGCCGAAAATCGCAAACAAAGACGCCGAAAAATGTTGTAAACGGCTCGACATTGATTGTCAGCGAGAGCGGAACGCTGCCAAAAATAAAAAAAAATCTTGAAAAAAAAATAGATTGTGGCACAACAAAAAACATTGTACAACAATAAAAACATTGTACAACAATAAAAAACGTTATACAACAACATAAGTGGGCAAAACTGCAGCACCAAAAACTATATGCGTCAACAACGGACAGCCGAAATTTAATAACAGCGACAAGTGTGACCTTAAAACTGCTTATCGGCTTTTATGCGGCATGCAGCTTTATACAACAACAACAACACAAATATATGTGTGTATAAGTAATTTTGCCCCTTTTACAAGTTGCCAACGCTGCCTGCCACACTGGCGCGCCTACACACTTTGATGTTGCACATTGTATGTTTAGCAGCGGTTTTTTTTTTTTTTTTGATTTTAATTTGCAGTTTTCGTATTTTTTATATTATTTTTATATTTTTTATATTATTTTTATATTTTTTATTTTTTTTTTTAATATTTTTATACTTCTTATATACCTTTTTATTGCATTTTCAACTTTTTTCTTTGTTTTTGCATAAGTTTTCGGTTTTGCGGCGTGTTTCTGCATTGTTGCCCTTCAAAAAAGTGTCCTGTTTGCAGCAAAGTGCTTTCAGGTTGGCCCTTCACTTTTCGGTTGTCAAAATTTTTGGCTTTTATTTTTTTCAATTTTTCGATGAAAAAAATGTAAAGCGTAAACTCGCGTATTTTTATGCTCTTATTGTTTACTTCTTCCAGCTTGTTGCACTTATGCAATGTTTTTTGTTTTTGTAGGTTTTTTTCTTGGTTTTTAACGACATCTCGCCAGTCGCTAGCAATTTTAATAAGCAACTTAGTTTTTACTGCAAATTAAATAATATAGTTTTTGAAAACCAATTTGCACGTTTTTTTTTTATTTCTTCAATTTCCTTCTCAGCACATTTCCTTTTATACCCTCAACAGGTTATACTAAGTACACAAGTCCAACAATTTTTGAGTTGCTGTTCTGAAATTTATTTTATAAGCCGTTATATAGCTGCCATATAAACTGACCAATCCGTATGGAGTTCTTGTGGGAAAACTTTTTTGTTTGACAATACGTCTCACCGAATCTTTACATGGATCATTGCTCACTACAGCGCTATGATATCTTAAGAAATGACTCTTATAGGACTACTATAGCATGTAGCTACCAAGCAAAATAACCGATCAAAATCAAGAAAAAATATTTTTTTACCTTAAATTCTACAAAAAAATTCTCGAGTGAAGGGTATTATGGCTTCGGAGCAAAGCTAGCGTTTTTTAATGTTTATTTTAATTTTTTTATATTTTTTTTACCTTTTCTGTTGCATTAAGTTCGCCACTGAAACGGCTTTTATTACTACTTGCAGCATGTCATTACTGCGAAAGTATGTATGACCGTATATGGTATCCTTAAGTGTTGCAGTTTTTGTTACTGTTGTTATTGTTGTTGCTGTTGTACTGATTACATTGCTGTTCGCCGCGGTTACGCCCTGTAATTGCACGCTTATCGCGCTATCAATTATATGGACTCACACATACATATTTATAAGCTTGACCATGTAAATACATGTGTAATATATGCATGTAAATATATATATATATATGTTATATGCATGTATACATAGATATGTATGTATGCATATAACTGTTTGTACAGAAATAATACACAATAATTGCCCGCTTTGGACATACCAATCGCGGCCTATCGATCGCGGGTCGCAGAGGTCTTGCGAAGGGCTTTAATTTTCGGCAGCGAATTGAGCGCGCAACTAAATTTACAACTTCGCGTTATATTCGCGAAGAAATATGTGAAAATATATTAACATTATATATACATATTTACAACAGTAATAAAGGCCAACCGAAGGCGGAACCTTCTCATATTTTAGTGTTGTTTAGCAGTCCATCAACAGTCGATTTAATTATTTTTTATTGTTGTTGTTGTTTTTTTTTTTTTAGACAGATATAGGGCTCAGGCTATGCTGACTTTAGATGCTCATGTGGCACTATATGTATAACTCCAATACTGGTATTGACTCAAATAAATTTTTTTCCTAAATTCTCTTACCACCTTTTTGGGTCCTTCCTAAAAACATAAGTAATATCAATAATAAGTAATAATAGAATAAAACGACTTGACTTTTCTTGCACAATTTTGATAATCTGAAGTGACTAACACATATATGTATGTATCATCTTCAATACCAAGTGTTGAAGGCTTCGAAAACTGCGTGCTGCTCTATTTGGCTGCCACAGCAAGGCGCATGAAGCAGTCCGCGCGCATTCATCTGTAATCGACGCGTCGCTAAGCTAGATACATAGCAGTATGGCGCACAAATTACGACTACTTATAAAAGTATTACTTAAGCAAGCGCGCTTGTATATGTGCTTAAAGTGATCTATGCGGCGCACTGCCCGACATCCATACCACTTGTGACAGCAATAAATTTCGGCACTTCTGCCACTTCACACACAAGCGCTGCCTACGAAAAGCCAATTCATAGCATAGCTACGCCGCAACATCACTACATTCTTGAGGCGGCTACGCGCGCGTTGAAATAGACACCGAACGTTGGCGCGACCATGAGAGCAGCTAGCGCGTCTCACCTCCGCGCATAGCGGCTAATTTCACAATCAATATCGCCGCGCGCATATCAATATCGGTAACAAGAGCAACAGCAACAACAACAACACGCAAAATACAAGCAAAACAAAATCAAAGTTATAACGGCATGCGCGTTATTTAGGAGAATTTATGCCGCACGGCTTGCGCGCACCACAACACAAAACGACGCGCAATACATCACTTGCCTTTAACGCGCTACACAGACGGATGTGGCTGCTGCCGCATCGGCATGCTTAAACTTTCGTAGACTGGGCAAGCGCATAAAATTTGCTTATGAAACGCAGATCCACTTTGAGGGAGTGCACGCGCATGGCTGATTTTACTTTGAATTTAGCGAAAAATTTGGCGCAACGAATGCGCGCGGGGCCTCACTGAACCCGTGCAACGCTTGACGCTTATCGAATGTATTTACCGCTTCATTAGCGATTTCGTTCGCAGCTAATATCATTAGCGCCGCCATCTAATCTGCGCCGAAATTGCACCAACGCCTCCACCGCCGCCGCCGCCATCACCGCTTGCTGCAACATCCGCAAAGTATAATCACCGTTAATCCTCGCTTATAGCCATGTATGCAGTTGCGTGTACGTGCAGTTGACCGCTACATGCCGTTGTATATTGGCTGTACAGTTACACGCTACAACGCCGTTGCTAAGTCCACCGCCAATGATGCGCATCAAAATCAAATCGAAATCTGCATGCAACACGGCCGTACGCCGCATGCATATTCATTTGCATGTGTGTTTGCGTATACAAATGATTTTGCGTTGCAGCTGCGGCAATTTGATTGCCACTTGAGCTTGTTGCCTTTTTGTTTGCCACATTATTTGCTACATGCAACATGCCTATTAAGTTGCTGCTCATTTTGCTATGCGCGCCAGCATTTTTGCCACCAATTGCCATACAAGGATGCTCGGCGTGGCAGCAACTCGTCTCTTGCTTGTGTTGCGCGTCTAACCGCAGTGCAGCGCTTGCTGTTGGCAAAGACACCCGCTGCCGCGTTCACTCTATGGCTTTGCGCAGCAAAACGACGCGCCGCAAAATCACTGTCTTTGTACATACTATATGTGCTGTTGCTGCTGCTGCTACTCACAGCGCGGCGATAACTCTAATGCGAAATTGACATGTTGCCGGCAATTGAATGAATGGCAGCCGGACGGACCGATCAGAATGTATGAACGCGCCTTTGCGCGAACGAATTGATGGACATAAGCATAAGAGTCTATACATATGTACATGCTTGGCATTGTAGTCTTGTTAAGTTATATGTTCATAGTTAGTTGTACGCTTACCACCAGCTGGAGGCAACCAAAGCGCCTAACTCATAAGATTGTATGCAAGACTTTTAAGAATCAAAATATGGTGATAATGAGTTGCACAGTGGGACGCAAGATCATTAGATGAGAACAGTTTTAAAATATATACTGACATTGTTTTTTTGAAATTTCATTATCATTTGGGAATTTTAGCAATCTTTTATTAGAAATCCAATTTCCAGAAATCATGAATCATCTTTAATAAATGAACAAATAAACTATTTCATTGTTATATAGAATTGAAACCCTAAATGTAGGCAACGTTTACTGTACGCAAACTAAAAACACAGTAGCCTAAAAACCATAGTCTACAATTGGGCGTATTTTAGCGAAGTCACAAACCTTTTACAAACCGAATTTATTCACAGTGTAGAATAGGATACATGATGTTTAGACACTCACAGATTTGAAATATATACTGACATTGTTTTTGGAAATTTCAATATCATTTGGATTTTTAGCGACAAAGAAAAAGTACCCTTTTTTATTAGACATCCAAGCGCCAGAAATCATTATGTTATTAAACTGACGTAATAGGTAAACTATTTAATTGTTTTTCAGAACTGAAACCCTAAATGTAGGCAACGCTTACTGTACGCAAACTAAAAATACAACAACACAAAAAAATCATGGTCTACATTTAGGCATATTTTAGCGAAGTCACAAACCTTTTACAAACCGAATTTATTCACTGTATAGAATAAACTGACTTTATGTTTGCCTAAATGAAAAATACTTGAAAGCATTTAATAAGAAATCTGAAATAAATTGTAGAGGAAACATTGATTTGACTATAACAATACTGACCAGGAAAAATTATCCATACAAAATTATGATTACATCACTGCACAAATATGGCTGGCAAGCGCTAGCGGCAAAGAGCCTATTATTTAAGTAAACTGCGTAGATGCATATGTATGTGTGTAGTTTAAAAGCCACCAATTTCTATCAAATGTGGCACATCAAATAGCAATAACTACAAAAACTGCAATCACTTGCAGATATACGGAAAGCGGCAAGAAAATTAAGGCTGGCAACAAAGTGCAACAAGTATTCTTCTTCTTTTCTTCTTTTCTTCTTTTTGTTTTCTTTGCTGTCTCTTATACAAAAGGATTTTTTTTAACTTTCGCGCCAACGAGGTGCAAGAGAAATTCCATATACGCAGTGGCGAATTAATATATGCAACAACATGCTAGCAACACAAGAACAACAATGCGACCGGGAAAAATTTTAATAATAAGAATGTGAAAATCGCTGCAACAACAGCAACAAAAATCGGCAGCAGCAGCAGCGCCTACCATGTGGCGGCAATAAATTTTGCGAAATTCTGATTTATTGCGCCGAGCAGACGCGCTCCCGACGCCTCCGTGCTGCGACCAGCAGCTAGCGGTATTTGCTGGCATTCTTTTGCATACGCGCTTGTCGTTTTCTGCTTTTTCGTATTGTGTTGCACTCTGTGTGAGTGTCGTTTTTTTACCATTTTTATTTTAATTTTTTTTCAGTTTTTTTTTACATTTTTCTTCAAGCACACCATGTGTTTTTGGCGGCAGCACTCCTGCTGCTGCCATGCAATTTGTGTTGCGCCTTGTAAGCCGTGAGGCTGATGTGCCACAGCTGATAATTACATGCATGTGGCAGCAACAGGCAACAAGGATGCAACGCACACTCAACAAAACGGCGTCCACCAGCGCTACCACCGGCTAAGCCAGCGCCAATTGTTACAACATGCTACATTTATGTATGTGCCACAAACTTGTTGCAAACGTACACTTGCCACTTACATATGCGCATTTGCATTCTTAATTGTTGCATATGGACGCGACTGTGTGTAGCGCCATGCGCGTTTTGACAAACCTCTTTCATGCTTTCGCTGCGCGCTGGGGCGTTACTTTTATTGTCGCACGCTTACACGTTAATTGTTCGGATGTAATTGGCTTGCAGCTACAAGGCTTTACAATTTGCTTAATAAAAATGCAGCGGTCAACCTGCAGCTGTAGCAAGTGAACAAAAAGACAGATGATACAAGGAGCATTGTGATTTGGTATTACAGAAGTTTCTTAGAGGACCTCCTGAACTAGTTTAGGTGCCATGGGCTCCGAATCTCCTATTTTTGAGTAAACACCTAGTAGAGTCTTCGAGAATGACTAACCTTCTCTTTTGGCTCAAACATTGACTTCCGAGCCACTTCTTTTTAAGTGGAAAGTTAATCATCAAAGGTTGGAAACACATTTTCTTCACTTAGAAGTCGTTGCTTTCAAAGATATACTTGCAACACAGCTAATTTCATACTTAAATCTCACTGAACAAAATATATAAAGTTAATAACGAGGCTTGTAACATCCAGAAAGACACTTTAGAGACCCATTATAATACAAATATCTATGAAAAAATCCGCATCACAAGCTGATTCGATTTAGCCATGTCCGCTTTATGTACGATTATAACGCGAACTAGTCACTCAGATTTTGGTATATCGAACTGAAATTTTTCTCACGTTCTTTTCCCTTCTCTTATCTTTGTAAGAAACGCTGATATCAGACCACTATAAAATATAGTTGCCATACAAACTGAACTATCAAAGCCAAGCTTTTGTATGGAAAAACTTTTTATTTTACAAGCTATCTTAACGAAATATGGCATAAATCATTACAAGCAAGCAACGCTACAATCTCTAAACAAATTTTACAGATCGGATTACTATACCATATAGCCGTCATACAAACTAACCGATCAAAATCCAAATCTTATATGGAAAACTTTTTTATTTGACAAAATATCTTCACGAAATTTTACATGGATTATTGCCTAGGGCAAGGCTACAAGCTCCTCAAAATTTATTCCGATCGGACTACTATAGCATATAGCTGTCATACAAACTGAACGATTAAAATCAAGCCCTTGTATGGAAAATTTTTTTATCTGACAAGGGAGCTACACGAAATTCGGTAAAAATTATTGTTGAAGAGCACTGTATAAACTCCGAACAAATCGTTAAGATCAGACCACTATAGCATATAGCTGCCATATAAACTTATTATTCAAAATCAAATTATTTTTAGTTTTAAAGAATATTAAAACTTAGATACAGTTAAGTTTATGTTTTTTCCCGATTTCTATCGTTTTCTATTAAATTCTGCAAGCCTTACAAATTTCAGGACCTCAACTACAACAACAAACCCATAGAGATGCGCGTATATTCAAGCTTAAAAAACTTAACTCCTCATTTCATTGCGCAATGCTGCGTGCCACTGCAGGCGTGGCGCTTAATTAAGCATTAAAAAATGGCAAAATATGGTCGTCGGCAATAAATGTCCGATAGCAAATTGGACAGCGAAGTCTTCAATACGCAGCAGACGCAAACGAAAGACTTAAGCGCCAAACTTGTTTGTGCAACGAGGCAAAGCAAAGTGCGCAATTGCTTAAAATCTAGCTGATTTTCTTAATAAACGCACAAACACACACACCTGCAACAAATAGATAAGCTAATAGGCACACACACACGCGCGTACAAACGTGCATATTTTTATCAATGACAGCAAAATCCATTAAACGCACAATTTAAAAACTGTAGTTGGGAAATTAAAAATTGTGATTGATTGCTAATTACGCCAAGCAAATGCCCACACTAATGCGCAAATATATGCAGTGAAAAATGTCTGTCCATATGCATACATGCAAGCCGTTTGCTTTTACAAATAAAGGCATTCAAGCGTGTAAACAAACAGTCGCTTAGCTGAGGACTGCGCCACAGGCGCCTGTGACACGTGCATTCAACTGTGTATACATATATATATATAAATATCAGAAACATATATCTACATATATTTATGGTATATATATTTTTTTCCGCTGGCTTATAAAAGCGCATTAAATGCCTTGTGTTGTTGTAAAAGCTTGAAAACAGCTTTTCGCTAGAATCATGGATGCTACAAAAATGGCAATATCAAAAAAACGACGAATAACAACAACAAAAACACAGCTAAATAAATAAATTGTTGGGTAGTATATAAAAAATGTGGAGAAAGATTAAAATGAAATTTCCATTAATGCCACCGCAGCAACACATACTAAAGGGTGATTTTTTAAGAGCTTGGTAACTTTTTTTTAAAAAAAAACGCATAAAATTTGCAAAATCTCATCGGTTCTTTATTTGAAACGTTAGATTGGTTCATGACATTTACTTTTTGAAGATAATTTCATTTAAATGTTGACCGCGGCTGCGTCTTAGGTGGTCCATTCGGAAAGTCCAATTTTGGGCAACTTTTTCGAGCATTTCGGCCGGAATAGCCCGAATTTCTTCGGAAATGTTGTCTTCCAAAGCTGGAATAGTTGCTGGCTTATTTCTGTAGACTTTAGACTTGACGTAGCCCCACAAAAAATAGTCTAAAGGCGTTAAATCGCATGATCTTGGTGGCCAACTTACGGGTCCATTTCTTGAGATGAATTGTTGTCCGAAGTTTTCCCTCAAAATGGCCATAGAATCGCGAGCTGTGTGGCATGTAGCGCCATCTTGTTGAAACCACATGTCAACCAAGTTCAGTTCTTCCATTTTTGGCAACAAAAAGTTTGTTAGCATCGAACGATAGCGATCGCCATTCACCGTAACGTTGCGTCCAACAGCATCTTTGAAAAAATACGGTCCAATGATTCCACCAGCGTACAAACCACACCAAACAGTGCATTTTTCGGGATGCATGGGCAGTTCTTGAACGGCTTCTGGTTGCTCTTCACCCCAAATGCGGCAATTTTGCTTATTTACGTAGCCATTCAACCAGAAATGAGCCTCATCGCTCATCGGACGTAAAGCGCGAAACACATTTCGAACCGAACACTGATTTTGGTAATAAAATTCAATGATTTGCAAGCGTTGCTCGTTAGCAAGTCTATTCATGATGAAATGTCAAAGCATACTGAGCATCTTTCTCTTTGACACCATGTCTGAAATCCCACGTGATCTGTCAAATACTAATGCATGAAAATCCTAACCTCAAAAAAATCACCCTTTATGTCTGGCTGCAGTCACCAAACACACACGCACACACACACACAGCTACGAGCAAGTTACGGGCATTGCAGTCGACGACGCCTCTCCGCTTTCTGCCAGCGCAATTAAATATTTAAATGCCGCCACCATCAATTGAACGGCAACAGCATCAATAATGTTGCATATTTATTAGCCAGTTGTTGTTGCTGGCATTGTTGTTGCCTGCACTTTTCGCTATTTTTCCACATTTCTTCTCCTTTCAGTAAATAGCCATTAGCTGTCAGTTCGCGCAGCAAAACTAAAAGCGCGCCACGTTGTTGTAATTATTTTTATTGTTGTATTTCCGTTTCTTTTTCTTTTTTGTTCTTATTTGCGCCGTTGTCTCGGCTGTCATTTGCGCCATTTCAATCGCCTGATATGCAACTCAATTTCCACCATCCTGCCATCAACCATCGCAAACACTGTCTCTACGCGGCGTGTTGTTGTTGCACTCAATCAAAAATTCTCCCAACTCGCGTTCAATATTACATATCAGCTGCCGGCTGGCCATGAGCAACACCAAATGCGTATGCTTGTATGAGTATGCGCACGCAACACACACACCATTAAGCGGCAATCACTTTATTTCGCCTCGGCTTTCGTGTCGATTTCGTCCATGTCCATCGCTTGATGGTCAATACACTTAACTGTTTTATGAAAACGGCCCAAAGCTGTCACTTTAAGCTATTAGCAATTGTTGCATTTGCATTGCTTTTGTTGTTGTTGCTGCTGCAAATGTGCTTGATGGAAATATTGTAGTTGTAATCGCCAGCGCTTACTTTTGCCTTTGTTGTTGCTTTATTCAACACACTCGCTTGTTTGTCGTTTACGCGTAAATTCACTCAACAAATTTCCCACTTAATATCGGTGTACATCTCATTGGGGTCTTTTGCCTAAGAGGCTGGGCCAGTTAAGGTGTTGAACGATAACAAATAACTGTTGGAGTTTCTCTATTTTTCTGTTTTGTGGTAGGTGGCGTGTAGTGTTTGTGAACTCTTTGCTTTTTACCGCTTCAACTTAGCATATTTACATGTATATCAGACCTTAAGATTTTTAGGCTTTATGTCATTCAAATTATTACCCGAACAGAGACTCTCAATTCGACAGAAATGTGGTGAATAAGTTTTGCCGCTAAAACAGCAAGAGTTTTCTTAAACCAGAACTGTATACAAATCTTCAATAAAAAATTCTTTGAAAAAAATTCGATAAATTAATTACTCGAAGAAAAATATATATTTATATATCCTCAACAGAATATATTAAATTTCTCGTCTGTATATTAGAGTAAACTAGCCCTTCAATTTCTGAGATATAATTCAGAAATTTTGCACATATTATTTTCTCTTCTAAATACTGCTCAGTTGGAATCGTAAATATCGGACCACTTTAACATATAGCTGCCATACAAGTTGATCGGTCAAAATCAAGTCTTTATATGAAAAACTTTTTTAATTCACGAGCTATCCTCACCAAATTTTTCTGGGATTGTTTTTCAAGGCAACAATATAATCTCCGAATAAATGGTTCAAATCAGACCACTTTAGCATATAGCTGCCATACAAAGTGATCGGTCAAAATCAAGTCTTTGTACAAAAATCTTTTTTATTTGACAAGACATCTGCACGAAATTTGGCACATATTACCTCCTATAAAAAGGCTACAATTCACAAAAAAATTGTTGAGATCGAATCATATTAGCATATAGCTGCCATACAAGTTGATCGGTCAAAATCAAGTCTTTATATGAAAAACTTTTTTAATTCAGAAACTATCCTCACCAAATTTTTCTCGAATTGTTGTCCAAGGCAACAATATAATCTCCGAATAAATGGTTCAAATCGGACTACTTTAGCATATAGCTGCCATACAAGTGGATCGGTCAAAATCAAGTCTTTAGATGAAAAACTTTTTTATTTGACAAGACATCTGCACGAAATTGTGCGCATATTGCTTTCCATGGCAAAGCAAAAATTTCCATAAAAATTGTTCGGATCGGTTCACTATAGCATATAGCTGCCCTACAAATTGGGCAATCCAAATCAAGACAAAGTTCTTTTCTTAATCTTCAAGGCTCCAAAAATATACATGTGCAGGGTTTTATAGCTTAGAGACTAAAGTCGACGTTCTCCTTGTTTTTTGTCTTACATTAGCTCACATTTGAGTTACCTTTAAATCTTAATTAATTTAAATTAAAAATTTAATATTCAATAATCTTAAATTCTGCAATCAATTTTTCTCCATTTATACTTACTCATTAATATTTTATTATTATCCATATATATTTAATTAACCATTACTTTATGCACTCCTTCATTTCACCAAATCCACTTGGTCCCACAACTGCATAAATCATAAATTAATTTCTCATTACATAACGCTCCACTCAACTTGGTTCTGCACTTAATTTGCATTGAAACTCCAGGCGCGCTAATCAACGATTTGCCGCTATTTCACATGCGACTATTTTTAGCGCGCAACGCGAAGTTGGCCGCCGTAGCGAGCAGCCGCAGTGGCAAGGATGTGCGCCCGGATATGTGGACGTGTCTAACAATCAGTGAATTTCCGGCATTTTATTTCTTAATTACGCGCGAACGCACTCGAACGCGGAGCCGGCCAACACCAGCCTCAGCACCAGCAGAACCATAATCTTGGCAACAGCTCATTTGTAAACACACACACACACGCATACTTATCAGCTCGGGCACAAATTGGCATTTGTAATATATGCCAGTTACTTTGCATATACACACATACATATGTATAAATCACAATGCATAGATGTGCAGCTAGAAATGCGCCTATCGCTGTTTTTACTCCACAAACGACGTCCACATCTATAAATTATACGATCTTATAACTATAAAGCGCCTATCTGCATCCAATCGCGCCAAACGACCATTGACAGCTGCGGAGCAAGGCGGTGGCGGCGAAGTAGCTGGGCTGCGGCTGCGTCTGAGGAGCGATCAAAGTTGGCAAGTCGCATCCGCAATGTCGGTTGGACTAACTCATTTCAGCGCCGCGTGTGTATGCGTGCGTATGTGTGTGTCTTATCACAATGCTACGCGAATTCTTAAGCAAATGGCATTTGGTGATGAAGAGGCTCCATGCAACAAGCGGCACATGCTTGTATGCGTAGCAATGAACACACACACACACACACACACACACACATAATCAAGCGGACAGCGCGCTTGGCAAATTAAGTCAGCGACTAAGTGAGGCATGCAACAAACGGCGTACGGCATGCGGCATGCAACATTCGTACACAGTGATTAGACTGTTACATGTCCACTTTAGTTGCTGTCTTTTCAATATTACCACTGCGTTTGCCTGCTGCAAGCATCTTCAGCTGCACACACTGTCGCTCTATTTAGTTGAATTTCTTTATTTTGTTCTCATTTTTACCATTTTTTTTTTATTTTTTTTTTTCGTTTTTTGTTGTTGTTGGTTTATTCACTTTTTTCTGGTATCTGGTGCACTTTGCCGTCCACATAATTGCGGACGCGCTGCACTCCTAACGATCGATGCCACTATCGCTGCCGCCGCGCGCTGCTTCGCGTTGCATCGGCAACAGCATCGGCCTCATCTTCAACATCGCAGCAACATTAACTGCACACACTCTGCATTTAATGCTCTGCTTTCTGTCTCCATTTGGCTGGTTCATTGTTCGCTGCGGTATGGCTGTGCCTCTGACTGGCCATTCGTCAGCACGCCTGCGTATTTCCAATCACTGAGTGGGGACATTGCTTAACAAAAGTGATTAAATGCCTTACTGTGTTTCGCGTGGGTTTCGTTGGTAGTAGCGAAATGTTTCGGCGCTTTTGTTGCTTTATCGGCTGATTTGGAGTGTTCAATAATATTTTAATGTTTTTTGACTTTTTTTTTAATTTTTTTATTTTTGGAATATTTGCTTACTTAGTTTTTCTTCAGAACACCGGAAAATAATCATATTAAGTTATGAGGAGCTTGTTGACCCGATCTCTCGAAAAAATAAGTATTTTTTTGATTTAAAAGCGGAATTAAAAGAAAAGATATTATGTCTTTTCTTGAGCTTTTAGTCCTCTTTCTTCTTTAATTCGTCTTTTAGATAAAAATAACTAATTATTTATTCGAGAAATCGGGTCCATAAGTTCAGCAAAAATTCTTAAAATTTTTAAAATGGGTTTATGCTAAAACGAAAACCACAACAACAACAAAAAATTCACATTTAAATAATTTCGGTTACGGGAAGAGCATTTTGAGATCAAAAATCTAGAGCTAAGCAGAAGGAGGCCTCTTCAGCGAACAAAGAAATCGATTATTTAAGAATTTCGGGTATTTTTTGTGGTAACTACGTTCTATTCGACAGATTTTAAGAACTTTTATTTTAGCTGGGAATTGAAAAATTATCAGCGCAACGAGACCAGTCTATTTAGCCATGTCAGTAGTTTCGTATATAGGCGAACTAGTTCCTCATTTTTTGAGATAACTCTCTGAAACTCGGATCTAAAACTTTGTACACTATCCTCTCTCCTCATTTTTTGGATATCGGACTACTATAGTCTATAGCAGCCATACAAATTGACCCATCAAAATCATATTCTTTACGGAAAACTTTTTTATTTAACAAGATATCATCACGATGTTCACCATATATCATTTTCCGAGATAGCAATATAATCTCCGAAAAAATTGTACAGATCGGGCCACTATAGCATATAGCTGCCATACAAACTGTCTTATCAAACTCACGAAAAATATTTTTTATTACCTTTTTATGTCTTAAAAAATGCACCTATAAAGGGTATTATGGCTCTGTTGCAGCGTAAGTTAACATTTTCTTGTTTTTTTGTTCAATATTTTATACATTTTTTAGTATTATTTTTTCGCTCATATTCGTTGATCAGCAAACTATTGCAACTATATAACCCCTCCAACAACTGCTGCGCTAAGTGCAAATCTTCGGTCACATTCACCAACATTATCCCACAATAAATGTCGCCAGCGAGGCATTTGCATAATTGGTTGCAGTAGCCAATCAAGCCATTATCGTTTGTACCCTTCAGCATGCAGCAACCTACATGTGCTGAGTGCTCTCAACTTCATTCCTGCTATTTCGCAGATGCGATTTCTTTTTATTTATTTTTTCTATATTTTTTTTTTCTTTTAATTTATTTATTTTAGTTTTTTTTTTTTTTGAAAGGCAGACATTTTCTACAATTTGTGGCAACGCAAAGTTGCACATTTATTGCGCTGCCGTGGCTTGCAGGTATTCTCAGCTGTCCGAGCGCCGGCATTCAGGTTCTTATAAGCTTTTTAGTTAATATACTTGTATGTAATTGTATATATATACTTGTATATACTAATCAATTGTATTAGCGAGCACCGCTACACGCTGATGGCTTCATTAGTTTGAGGCATTGCATTGGCTGACAAAGTTCATCAACGGGTCATTTATTAAGCATTTGTGTCAACACTATCCTCTGTGCTGCATGTGGCGACTTAGCTAGCAACTCGTATGTGTATGGGAGTGTGTGGTGAGCGCTTTAGATACTCTGCTGTCAACACTCTACAATTAAGTGGTTCCATAGATCATATTGAACAGCATCAAGGTTGTTGAGTTGTTGCTGATGTTGTTGTTGTTATTGTTTTTGTTATTATTGTTGTTGCTGCTACTGAAGTTAGCCGCTGTAGAATTGCGCTTGACTTTGGATTTATTTGCCGCATAAAGCGAAGCATAAATCAAGCTAAACATTGTCAACGCAAGCATTTTTCTTGCTACAGCATGCATGTGTACATACATACCATATATATATGTATGAACATATATATATTTATATATGCATGCGGTACCCTTTTAGGCGCGTGCGTGTGCTAGAGCGCAACAATAAGGCTGGAAAAACGTCAGCTACCATTTTTTATTGTTGTTGTTGCTTTTTTTTTTAAATTTTTTTCTTATTTTCGCTACCTTTTCGATGTGCCTTGTCACTGTCACTGTTTATTGTTGCCGTCGCTCTATTACCGACAGCCCACCCATGCAATCAACAGCAGCGCATTAACAGCGCGCTGTCAAATCACTGTTACTGTCGCTGTCCAAAGAAACTGAGATCACAGTGCTGCTATATTTGACTGATTTCGTCTTTCATTTCTATGCAGACAGCGCACACACACACTTACTCACATCGACATATATATATATACATATACATATATATGTATATATATATATTATATATTTAGCTTATATAGTATTTAAAAATTTCAGCGCTGTTATAATATTCATTACTTCTAACTACTTAAAATCCAATTTTTTGTGTGTTTTCAACACACTTACCACACAATATTTTGTTATGACCCCGCCAAGCCGCTTGAGGAGAAAATCAATTAACTGCAACACACACACATACTGTCACTAATGAAATGTGCGCTCGATAATAATTCAATCACATATGCATGGCTAGCTGACAGTAATATTACATAGCAACAGCAACAACTACAATAAAGTCGCACCAAATCGCAAACAACAAGAGCAATCAAGAAGCAATCATAAAATACACTTTAACCATAAGCTAACGAGAGTGTGTGCAAGAAATACCAGCAAGGCAAAAAAAAGTTGATGAAAAAATAAAAATAAACTGAATTCGAGCAAACAACCAACGAACTCGGCGCAAACAAAAGACTTAAGCAACGAACGTGACTGCGCGCCGACACTTTGAAGGTCAAACAATCACATGTTTTTTTTTTACTTCTTTAAATTTTTCACGTTGTAAGGTGTTCATTATTGATTTTCGCTCTTGTTTTCAACTTCTTATTATGCTTTGCTTCACATTATTCGCGTCTGTTATGTAAGTAAGTCTTGAAGTCTTGTTAAAGTCTGTATTGGCT
Source organism: Bactrocera zonata (assembly GCA_037783105.1). Lineage (NCBI taxonomy): Eukaryota > Metazoa > Arthropoda > Insecta > Diptera > Tephritidae > Bactrocera > Bactrocera zonata. The sequence continues at coordinate 62,915 of JBAWJQ010005413.1, read as the reverse complement.
CTAATTGCGTGCTGGGACACATTGTCACTTAATTGGTATAAAAACGCCGACCTCGTTTGGCCTTTGTGGCGTATACATGCGCGCATATTTGGCGTGTATGTCTGGCTGTGTGTATACCCAATGGACTTCTTAAATACCAAATGACACATATTTTCAATTGTACTTGCCACAACTTTTAATTTCTTTGATTATAAAAGATTTTCTGAGTTATTTAATTGAAATTCTTTTCTTTCTCGCTTACAGGGTGCTGAGCGCAAAACACGCGATGAAGAGCGACGCGCTGCCAAGCGTAAAATGACCGCCACAGGACGCAAGAAGCTCGATGAGCTGTATCATCCGGTTACCGATCGTTCGGAGTTCTATACAATGCAGGATTTGCAAAAGCCACCGGTACTATTCTCGCCCGCCGATGACATGGAAAAGGTGAGTAACAGGAAATCGATTATTGTAAATTTATATAATTATCGTTATTATAAATAGTTAACAGTATTAATGAATAGCAAAATATGAGCCTGAAAGTAAAGTTAAAAGTTTATAGCATACTTTTGGGAGCAAAATAATAAAGTTAAAATATGTGGCATAGTTTTCGGCGCAGTTCAAATTACAGTATTACTGCAAACCACAAACATGGGCGCAAAAGTAAAGTAAAATATATATAGCATACTTTTAAGGGCAAAATAATAAAGTTAAAATATGTATGTAGCATAGTTTTCGACGTAATTCAAATTACAGTATTAATCCAAACTACAATTAGGGGCGTAAAAGTAAAGTATAAATTTTTTAGCATACTTTTGGGCGCAAAACAATAAAGTTACAATATCGGCGCAATTCAAATTACACTTTGAGTTTCGACTAACTGACTTTTTCTTAATATTTGCTGCTTAGAATATAAAAACACAACTTCTATGATAGAATAAATTTTTTGTTTTATTTTTATCATAGAAATTATATTTTTTATATTTTTATTATAAGTAGTACTATATTGTTTACTATTATATTTTTTTATTAAACTAATTCGTTATCTAATCAATTATATATTTCACTTTCCTTTACAGAGCTTTTATGGCCATGAGACTGATTCACTGACCGGCGCACCAGATCTCAAAGGCACATCACCATTCTTGTTGCATGGCCAAAAAGTGGCGGCGCCAACACTCAAATTCCACAATCATTTTCCGCCCGACGTGCAGACGTGAGTATATGTAAAAATCGTTGCGCTTTTATGTGCTCGAGTTTGAGCGAGAGCGTGAGCGGTGGGCGCAATGTCAAATGCCCGTAAATAGGAAAAAATAACTGAATGCGGAATTTTCTCTAAAAGACAAGTTTTCCTTATGAACTTCATGTTCTCGACACTTGAAATCATTTGTGACTTAATACTCTTAGATTCATACTAAGTCATAAAGGTTTTCAGTGTGTGTTTTCCTCACTTCGAACTTTGGTAAAACAAAAAAATACTTAACTAATAGTAAGCTCAAAAGTTGTAGATGAAAAAACACCCTCTAAAAATAATATTTATTGCTTTAATTAATATATATTTACATATATTCACATTCGCTTTTGCCTTCCTCTTACAGCGACAAGAAGGACCACCTGCTGGATCAAGGTCTAGTACCCAGTGCCATGGGCGATTTTGTGCCACCAATGAAGCGCGGACGCATGACACCGCCCACCAGCGAACGCGTTATGCTGTTCGTGCGACAGGAGAACGAGGAAATCTACACGCCGCTGCATGTGGTGCCGCCCACCACTATTGGCCTCTTAAATGCGGTAAGTCTACCTGTGTTACTTTGTTTACGAACTACCTTACTCCTCACCACCTCCCAACCAAATCTTACCTACTACTTATTATAGTACTAGACATTTGGTATTAGCATTGTTTCATTAATTTATTTTAGTTGCAACACAAAAACTCATTTTAAACTAAATTTATTAAAAAAAAAAAACAAAATACTGCTAACCGGGTAATATATACTATATATAGCAATAGTTACAGGGTGGTTAAGAAGTTGAAAAAGCACAATTATATTTTTTTTTTTAGTTTTATTGATGAGAAAAGAGAGCTGTTTTAAGGCAGTTAATATTTAAATCGAAATTTTGAGATGCGGATTTTCAAAAGAAAAATCCTAATTTTTTTATTTAAATCTGGAAAATAATTTTTTTTATAAATAAATAAAAATAAAATTTTTTTACCTGATAAATTTTCAAAAAAAAAATCCTAAATGATTTTAGAGTATTTTCAAATAAATTTATTTTTTAATTATTCAAATCATTTTTTATTCTTAAGAAAATATTTTTTGTTTCCAAAATTAAAGAATATATATTTTATTTCCGAAAATAAAGAAAATATTTTTTGTTTCCGAAATTTTACAAAATATTTGTTGTCTCCGAAAATTTCCCTCCAAACAAATAATGTATATTAGATCAATAGGGTTCGAAGTTCTAATTAATCAATCAATCATACGACCAGCTTCATGCTTGAACGTTAGGGAAAATTGCATTTCTCGATTATTTTTTTATGGTTTACTTTGGCTCTGCTAATCAACTAGCAAATAATAAAAAAAATAACTACAAAATAATAATTAATTATTAATAATCATTCATAAACGTCATTCAATGTTAACTTAAACATAAAAACAACAAATAAATAGCTGCAATATGAAATTAATGCACAAACACACCCACCCAACACTTTGTGGTATAATAGAAAGTACAATAACAACTACAACCAAACACAAAAGTGAAAAATGCAAATATCAGGCAATTAATCATTGCAATCAAAGCATCACTACAACCAAAACAACAATAACAACAACAAGCATAACAACAGCAACACTACAAATAAACACCTAATGACCAACAAATAGTAAATTGTTGAAATTAAAACCGCAACTACAGCAGCAACAATAACAACAGCAATGTCTACATAGTGTTGTTTAATTAATAATTTGTAATTATCGGCTACAACAACAACAGTAATAACAGCAAGCGCAGAAAAACTAAACGCAAAATAAATATAAACAACAACACTAAGCTGACAATAATCTATTTGCTCGCTCAATAAATATGATTTTTTCTGCACTGACACACACACACACATATACACTGCGCACACGCGCACCAATAGTTCGCATACCGAGTAGTTAGTTTGAAGAACATTTGGTCGTTTTCGAAGACACTTCACTAAACTAGTTAATAAAAATGAAAATTTTATGCGAATTCCATATGCAAATGGCGGCACAGCACAACAACTATTGTACACCAGGATCAGCATATTGACGATCGCTGATCGACGAGCGACGAACGACGATTTGATGTTCGTATGTTTAATGACTTCTCAGAGCAAATAACTTAGCTGTAAAATATTAATTAATTAAAGTGCAGCGAAAAAAAGCTAGTTAGTTGATATTTCATACCTTTTTATATAATGCATCAAATATATGTGTGTGTGCATGTACGTGTGTGTGTGATTGTTGTGTATAACATGCAAGTATGGCGACGGCTAAGATCGATCATTAATTCCATGTAAGTTGCATGTTTGAATGCTTCATTGCTCCGCCCATTCATTACCTCATGACATTCCATACAAACATACAGACATATTTAGAAGCGATAAAATACAGACTTTTTTTTAATATTTTAATACAAACTGTGAGGATAATATTATATTTAAATATTTAATTTTAAAATAATGCAAAGATCACGTGTTATTATTAAAAGCATAAAGATAAGTGTGTAAAACAAACTTAAAAAAACTGGAGGCGTTTTGAAAGTTTAAAAAAAGTACGTTCAATAATTATAGTATGTCATAAAAAATCCATAATCCATTATTTCAAAACTGTTCGAGCCAAAAATGTCACCACTAAAAATTAAAATTTTTTATTTTTTAGTTTTATAATTAAAACGAAATTGAATTAAATTTAAAAAATATTTAAAAATTCCTTTAAATATATTTAATTTTTTTCACTTGGATCACACTGTTCTTTAAAAAAATATTAGTTCTTTTTTACCCAAAATAAATAAAGTTTGAAGTTTCGAATTATACATAGATTAATTTCAATTTTTTAAAATATTTTTCTAATAAATAGAAAATTAAAAAATCCTTTAAATAAATTTAATTTTTTATTTTTATAAAGAGTTAATTTTTTTCACTAAAATAAATGAAGTTCGACATTTGAAATTATTTATTATTTTCATCATTTTTTTCCTAATTTTTTGTAATAAAAATAAAAGTAAATTGAATGAAAAAGCACTAAAAATCTTCTTACATATACTATATATACTAAATATTTATTTTTTGCACTTGGATCACACTGTGCCATAAAAAATTTATTTATTCATTTACCTAAAATTAATACAGTTCGACATATGCAATTATTTATAACTTTCATTTTTTAATAATTATGGATTTAAATGATATTAAAAAATATTTAAAAATCTTTGACATACATATGTTTAATTTAATTTAATTTTTTTTTGCATCAACCTGTTCTATAAGAATATTTGTTTTTTCACTTAAAATAAATGAAGTTCTACATTTGGAATATTATTTTCATTTAATTTTTTGCTTATTTTCTGTAATAAAAGTAAAATGTAATTAAATTTAAAAATATTTAAGAAATTTATTAAATATATTTAAATTTTTTATATTTATTTATTTATTTTTCCTAACTTTTGTAATAAATATGACTTTGAATTAAATTAAAAAAATATTTTTAAAAACCTTTAAATATTTTTTTTTCACTTGAGGCACCCTGTCCTATAACATTTTTTCTCAACTAAAATAAATAAAGTTCGAAACTTGAATTATGCTTTCATTCTCAACGGAAGTTCACGAAATAGTTTCTGTCTCGGTAGCTTTCATGCCATCATTGCATACATACATACATACGACATCTCACGCATACACTCCACAAAACATGATCACACATTGACACAGTACACCGTTAAAATCTGGCCTATGAAATTACACAATGTACATAAATACAATAAAATTCAAATGTTTCTTGCTAGCTCGTAAAATCTACTCGAAAAGCTTTCACAGTAGCAAAAGCTCACAATTGGCATGTCGAATTTGATTATTATTTTATTTATCAAAATTACCTTAAAGGTAGCTTTAAAAAAACTGTATCTTCAAAATATTTAGCATTGTATGATAATGAGCGCTTCAACCTAAAGCAAAAAAAGTGTCTACTTTTAGGCTGCATTTGTAAAAAATTAGCTTGGGCGAAAGCAAATGAAATTGGCAATATTTCTATTTCAATAAACATAAAATATAAAAAATAATATAAATTATAAAAAAAATTATTATAAATTATTTTAAAGAATTATATAAAAATTTCGAAATTAGTTAAAATGAGTTTTTGTTCGTTGTTTAGTAAGAAACACAGCACAAACATTGTTTGTTAGAAAAAAGTAAAAAAAAAACAAAAATATTATTAACAATGTTTACAAAATTAGCAGTTAACATACAACAAATCAAAAGCAAAAGAAAGAAACAAAAACAAATACAAACATCATTTTTCTCTCATTTCTCAATTACAGATTGAAAGTAAATACAAAATCTCAACAGCGAGTATAAATAATATTTATCGTACAAATAAGAAAGGGTAAGTAGACATGAATACATACATACCTACATAGTACAACAACTAGCAAAATTAGTTTAGTGACAAAAAACTACCAAAAAAAAGAAAAACCAAGCTCAACAACTCTACAGTCATTAAGTACCAAATACAAAACATACAAACCCACATACATATCTACAATGCCACAAAGCACGCATGACATATTTGTGTAGTTAAATATAGTTTATTGGAACCTTTTATTTTCACAAAAACAACACTCAACGAGCGAAAATTGAAGTAGCAACAATTTTTCAAAAATAATCTCCACCAATACACCGTCCTCAGCATCTCATTCAATGTGTTTTGCACCTCAAATAAAAACCGTATTTTATTATTTTGACTTTACCGTTAAGCGCGCGTAAACCTAACGATTTATGTAATTAAAAATAATTAAAAATCTAACTATATAGTGGGTATGCTAAATATACTTTACACACATCACCGCTATTAATTTATTTTGCCATAATTTCTAATAATATAAAGTATTTGCATAATTATTATGTCATAAAAATTTAATAGTTAAATAATTGCATTTGTGAAATAGACTTCAGGCAAGGGTTTCTAGTTTCATTTCGCACTTAACGATTTTACGCTCATTTAATGTAATTAACGACTAATACTAGGGTCTAACCACCGGCTGATATTAATCGATGTGACAGCTGAATAATTGTTTTAATAAAAATTATATATTTATTATATTCCTACACCTCGTTGGAAATGTCAGGCGTACTTTGAAAAGGATTTAATTTATTTAAAATTTTTTTTATTAAGGAAAAATGCAAGGGATATTGAGAACTAGCGCTACGTCTCGCTGTGATTTTAATCGCAACCGAAAGTCAGTATTTAAATTGAAAGCAAAACATCGAGCTTGCCTCTAAAGCTTCATGACTGCCTATTTGATTCACTACTTACTTGATTTCGTCTTCTCTTGTGCACTTGTCCCGCTTTGGCAAGACTATACTGTAAGCATCCATGATCATCACGGTATGATACACTGGAGAAGGTATCGATAGTGACGTCATAGAGTCTGTTAAAATTCGATCTAAGCTTCTGCCGTCTCCACGGTATGATTCACCTGAGAAGGTATCGAAAAATATACAGAAAAATTTGTATGAAAATAGACCTATGCTGGAAACCTCCTGCTTCGTCTTTATTTGTTTTGCTTAATCGGATGTATGAATATTTGAGAAAGGTGACTTCAATTTCTTACCTTTAAGTAATGCTGCTAGCAGACAGAAAATTGTCTCAATTTTTGAAGCCTCAGCTCTCCGTTAATCGAAGGCAAAACTGCAGAGCATCATCCAAAATAACCAGCCATAAGCAATCCATAAGCCCCGTTCCGTATTTTTTATCCGTTCAAAGACTGTCAACTCAGCTGAATTCTGTTGCTACTACAACAACCATCCTTAACTCATTACTAATTTGTTTCTGATGACGAGTGTCGTAAGGAATTGTACAATTGAAGCATATTATGACCTCCTAAATACACGTCAACTTTAATCTAATTATTGTATAGAAATATTTAAACTTTTGCCTCAAAATATTTGTTAGCAAATTCGTATTTTTCTTACACTGACGGTTTCTTAAACAAATAGTTCTCATTTTTTAAACGAAAATTCTCAAATAAGAGCTTTAGTAGAGCTTTCCACATATCATATTATTTGGTAAAAGCTAGCGCCATCTAGCGGCACGCTTTTCTCAAGCTTTGCGCCAATAAACTTTCACCTTAATTAATATATTTTTAATTGCTATATAATTTTTGATAAATAAAGTTCGATAAAAATTTGATCTGTTAAACAAAAATCTTAAAGAATTTTCTTATAAAAATATAAACCAACATTTTTTGGTCCATAAAGCAAGATTTTAGACTTTTCGTTGAAGCATAATGCTTCTCAAACCTCTTCAAATAATATCGCGATTTTATTAAATCATAAGCGTCTCCAAACATATTCAACGAGTTGACAGATTTAATTTTGTTATACAACGGAATCTAGACATATATAGATGAGGTAAATTAGCATATTATATATTTAATAAAGGGTGATTTTTTAAGAGCTTGATAACTTTTTAAAAAAAAAAAACGCATAAAATTTGCAAAATCTCATCGGTTCTTTATTTGAAACGTTAGATTGGTTCATGACATTTACTTTTTGAAGATAATTTCATTTAAATGTTGACCGCGGCTGCGTCTTAGGTGGTCCATTCGGAAAGTCCAATTTTGGGCAACTTTTTCGAGCATTTCGGCCGGAATAGCCCGAATTTCTTCGGAAATGTTGTCTTCCAAAGCTGGAATAGTTGCTGGCTTATTTCTGTAGACTTTAGACTTGACGTAGCCCCACAAAAAATAGTCTAAAGGCGTTAAATCGCATGATCTTGGTGGCCAACTTACGGGTCCATTTCTTGAGATGAATTGTTGTCCGAAGTTTTCCCTCAAAATGGCCATAGAATCGCGAGCTGTGTGGCATGTAGCGCCATCTTGTTGAAACCACATGTCAACCAAGTTCAGTTCTTCCATTTTTGGCAACAAAAAGTTTGTTAGCATCGAACGATAGCGATCGCCATTCACCGTAACGTTGCGTCCAACAGCATCTTTGAAAAATACGGTCCAATGATTCCACCAGCGTACAAACCACACCAAACAGTGCATTTTTCGGGATGCATGGGCAGTTCTTGAACGGCTTCTGGTTGCTCTTCACCCCAAATGCGGCAATTTTGCTTATTTACGTAGCCATTCAACCAGAAATGAGCCTCATCGCTCATCGGACACGGACGCGAAACACATTTCGAACCGAACACTGATTTTGGTAATAAAATTCAATGATTTGCAAGCGTTGCTCGTTAGTAAGTCTATTCATGATGAAATGTCAAAGCATACTGAGCATCTTTCTCTTTGACACCATGTCTGACATCCCACGTGATCTGTCAAATACTACTGCATGAAAATCCTAACCTCAAAAAAATCACCCGTTATATATAGTATTATAGTATATTTTCATAATGCTGTATATAAGTGAAAAGTTTTGAATTTCTATTGAGCTGGGAACATTTTAGCGACCTTCAACAACTCCAAATTTTGTCTTGTGTCTTAGCTTTGGCTAGCTAGTAATATGTACGTCTCCATCCCATGTCGAAACCCCCAATATATGCCCACTATCCAACAGTTAGTAACATCCTTATCTATAAATTATGAAATATAAACAATATAAAATATTATTTTTGATTTCTCGACATGTTTTCTAACCAAATGCATTTGCTCTTCTATTTCTCTTTCTACACTCTCTATAGGATTACTGCGAAAATTGATGACGACATGATTTCGTATTATTGCAATGAAGATATATTTCTGCTGGAAGTGCAACAGATCGAAGATGATTTATATGACATAACATTAACGGAGTTACCCAATCATTGAGCGTATGAAGATGTTTATATAAATGTAGAATAAAATAGCAACAACAATTGTGTATGCGAGGCAATAGCAAGAGCAGCAATAAGTGAATACACACACACACACAAACGCATGTTTGTAAGACAAGTGGCAGCTAAGCAAAACAAGAAGCTGCGAATTAGATAAACTCAGCGCACATTGTTATTGTATTTGTTTAAAGAAGCTGATGTGTTAAGTGTTTTTTTATAAAGATGATGACAACAACAATAACTTGGACAAAAATGCACAAAGCAATGGACACAATATATATTATGGTAGTTAAGCAATTGCAAATTAAACAAAAACAACAAAAAACAACAAAAAAATATACAAGAGCATACATACACTTAAATATGTTTTTTCAATGCTAATATTATTAACTAAGTATAACGGAGAAAGTACGCAGCAGGCGAAGTAAAAATGTAAGAGTTTATACATTTACAAAAACAAAGTAGTCGAGCGTAAAAAGAAAGAGAGTATATAAAATCAAATAAATAATGTTAAGTGTTAGCTTCCGCGTGAGGCAAGGCAACACTAAGAAATTTGCAAATTGGCTAAATATTAGTAGAAATTTAGTAGCTAAAAAGTGGTAAGTGCGACAAATGACAAAGAATCAATTGCAAAAACAATGAAAGCTTAACTCCTTTTTATGATTTACTTACTTTAAGTCAATAGCGTGCGTGGAATTTTAATTGTGTTTATATTTTTATTAAGTAAATAAGTTTAACTTAAGTACACAAACGCTTAATTGAGATTCGAAAATGTTTTTCCATAAAAAAAAAAAAAAACAAAAAAATAAAAATATAAAATATAAAATAAATTATTACAACTCATGTAAAAGAAATTCAATAAAATTCGCTGACTTTTTCAAAGTACTTTTGCTAATATACACTTTCGAACTATGTCGTCAGAAATTAAAGAAAATTCAAAAATTCTCAAAACTCTCAAAATCACTACACGCACCGTCATTGTTGCGCCGCCACATCGCTTCCAAGTTAATAGTATGTTTTGTAATCCGTTCAGTAAGCGTTATATAAGAAATAGTTTAACTAAGTAAATACAAAATATGTAGACATACGACAGCAAATGCAACAAACATATGTAAGTATGTATGTATTTAAAGTAACCAATAAAATGCGCCATAAAGCTTTCACATATCTCAAAGCTGTCACCCCATGAAAGCTTGCCGCAAGAGCTTTACATACTTACTTCGTGCAATTGCGTATGCAATGCAACATTTCAGTGCTTTTGAATCGCCTTAGTTAAATGCGAACATTACATTAAGAAGATAATAAAAATGAAAAATAAAAAACGCATAATTATAAAATTCTCAAAACCTTCTCTTTAGCAGTAATTTATGCGTGTAGCATTTCGAACAAAACCTTAGTGCAGCGTGCAGTTAAAAATTTCACTTTTTTTGTATATTTTTACTTTTCTTTACTCAACTCAACGTAGCACTTAAAGTTTTTTCTAATTTTGTATACCTAAATAAGTTTTAGTTTTACTTAAGTAAGTTACTTTAAACTTTACTCAAACAATGTTTTTTTTATAATATAACTATTATTATTATTATTTTTATTACTATTATCAATTGCTATATAAATTTTGATAAATAAAATTCGAACAAAATTCGATCTGTTGAACAAAAATCTTAAAGAATTTTCTTATAAAAATATAAAGCAACATTTTTTGGTTGATAAAGAAGCTTTTAGACTTTTCATTAAAGCTTAAGGCTATTTAAGTAAAGCTCTTCAAATACCTTACTCTTTTGATAAATATTTATTGTGCTTTGAGCAGTTAAGAGTTCTCAAAATAATTGTGAAAAAGCTTGATAAAAAGGTACACCGTTTGAAAGCTTTGAAGTTCAGTGAAAATTTTCAGTGAAAGCTTGACTATAGAAAGCTTAAAAGTAACCCAATTATGGACTAATCATGACAACGTTTAACTAGAAAAAAGTATCTTAAATCAATTCAAACAATAAGTTAATTTTAAAACTAAAGTTAAATTAAATAACTGTGATTCTAAAATTTCACAAAAGCTTTCGTATATATGTTTCGACATAATTCTTTAATAATAAAGTAAAAATAATAAAAAAGTAATAAAGCTTTCGACATTTTTTGACATAAATTGTAAAAAATAAAAGTAATAAAGCTTTCGTATATATGTACGTTTTGACATAAATAGTTAAAACTAACAGTAAAATTCTCTTATTTCAAAAAAAAGCTGCAATAAAGAAAAAATTAAGCTCTAGTTACTCCACATAATACTTGTAAGTTTAAAAATTTTATAAATTCGCGAAAAGCACTTTAGCACTAACGCGTCAAAGCTTTACAGAAAGTATCGAATACTTTGCAATTTGTAATTAAAAATACTACAATTTTGGCAGCAAAAAAATGAAAATAATTGTTTGAAGCTTTACCTCAAAAGTTTTGCAATAAAAAATTACTTTCAACCTTTTTTTTAAAGCTTTACTTCAACATGCCGAAAAAAGCTTTGCAAAACAAAAATTAAGTTAAACCTTTTTTTAAAGCTTTGCTTCAACATTCCAAAAAAGCTTTGCAATACAAAAATTAAGTTCAATCTTTTTTAGAGCTTTGCTTCAACATTCCAAAAAGCTCTGCATAAAAAACTTAAGTTGAACCTTTTTTTGTAAGCTTAAAACGAAAGCTTTCTTCACCTAATCTCTACAGCAAAAATGAAAGAAAATCATTTATACGTAAAATGTTTAAGCTTTCGCGTCAAGCTTTCACTTTGTCAGCGGAGCTTTGCAAATTAGTAAGCTTTTTTCAACGCCAATAAGTATGTCGAACTCAATTGCAATAACTTATGTTTAAATACTTAAGAAAACAGTATATTTTTATATCAAACGCAGTTTAAATGAGAAGCAAAATATTAATGTTTTTTAAGAAAGAAAATTAATGTAAGTTAACTGTGCATTTTTTGTTAAAAACATGAAAATATATAACCTATAAAAGCACATTGGACGTTGTAAGCGTAGAGAAAAATTTGAACCGAGCATAAAAAGCTCAATTGAAATTTTATATACAAATGATTAATGGAATTAAGAGAGCGTTAAGAGCATGTGATGCCAGTGAGACAAAATTTAGTAAAGACAAAATTATCTAAATTAAAAGATACCACCAATTGAACGATGAATAGAAAATTTATTACTAAAAAAAATATTTTTAAATATTAGAAGCTTTAAAATGCAGAATTTCTGTTTCTTTTTTAACTTTCAATAAAAGCAATTTAGCATCAAAACTTAATAAAATTAAGCTTTACAAGTTTGTACATAAATTATTATAATTTTTACTTTTATATTTTTGCTTTTGGCCCAAATTCTCTAAATAAACTCTCGAAAATTTATACAAAGCTTTCAACTTTTTCGGAAATTTGCATAATTATTTGCATTTAATGTAGAGCAAACACTTCTAATTAATGCAACAACAGTTAATTAATAACAACAACAACATGAAACCAATCGAGTTATTCTTGCCGTACAATAAATAGCACAAATACAAGCAAATAAATTTGCGCTATGAAACAATTTCAAGCAAAAATATTGCTACATACTTAATATACAGTAATAAATAAATAATTCTTACAAAATATTAAAACCTAATATTAAAGGCACACGAACAACAATTATACACGCACATCGCAGCGAAATTGTTGTGTGTGTTTTACATGTATTTTTAATAAGATATAAGCGTAAATAATTTATTACAACAAACAAAAATAAAAACAAAAACAAGAAAACAAAAGTTAAAAATAATGTATACATAATATTTTCCGTATTTTTTCACAAAATACCGCAAACGTTTATAGTTGTCTGCTTCCCTCCATTGGCAAAATTGTACGCGCCACTTGTAATAATGTAATCTTTAATTAGTTTTAGTAAAAAGCCAACAACAAACAACTCAAATGATAAAACAACAATAAGCAACAGCGAAAAAAAAAATTATTTATGAGAGTGAAACTGCAAAAGTTTTCCAAAATCATATCTAAAATCCATTAAGTGTTAAGAGAGCGCAGTAAAAGAGCGAAACACTGACAGCTGCGTCATTGCAAGCGTGGAAGAGAGCATGCAGAGAGCATGCATGAGGAACAATTGTTGAAATTCTAAATTGATTACTTATTATTATTATTATATTATTATTATATATTATATTATTACTATTGTGTAGTTTGTACTCTAAGCATATTTTACAAGAAAATATTTTTATTAAACATAAATAAGTAAAAAAAAGAAAAACTGTTTGTTTTCATTTGGAGTTTTGCATAAAACTGAATTATTTATAAAAAAAACAACGCTTTGAAAAAAGTAACTTTATTGAGCAGTCTTCCTCCCCGGCTCTCTTGTCTGTTAATTAAATAGTTGTAAACATCAAATAATCGAAGTTTTTGCTTTTGAAAGGTGATCCATTTCGCGGTTCCCTACTTCTTTACAGAGAAAACACAGAAACATCAAATTAAATGAGGAATGCTGATTAACATTCGAAAGAACATTCCTTGGCATTTATTACTTGAAGATTATCTCTTTCAAATGTAGACCGCCGCCAAGTCTCAGATGGTTCTTCCGTTGAGTCCAATTTTCGATGACTCCTTCGAGCATTCCGACTGGTAACTAGCGAATTACACATGTAATGTTTTGCTCCAAGCCCTGAATCGAAGCGATATTGTCCACATAGACCTTAGACTTTACATATCTAAACAAAAAAGTGTAACGGAGTGATATCACACGATCTTGGTGACCAATCGACCGGGCCAAAACGTGAAATTACTTGCTCACAGAACTGATCTCTCAACAAATCCATTGATTGATGCGATGTGTGGGAAGTGGCGTCGTTTTGTTGAAACCAAATATCCCCGAGTTCACAAACTTCAATTTCAGCCATCAAATATGCGGTTATCGTGGGGCGCTAATGGTCGCCATTGATGGTAAAGTTCTCATCGGCCTTATTTTTGAAGAACTATGGACCAATTATTTCACCGGCCCACAAACCACACCAAACCGTATTTTTTCTGGATGAAATGGCAGATCTTGAAGCTCTTCAGGTTGCTCTTTGTCCAAAATAAAGAAATCTTGCTTGTGTGTATACCCAATGAGTCAAAAATGAGCCTCAACGCTGAACAAAATTTGCCACGAAAACAACTGATCATCTTGGAACTTACAAGATCCGAAAATTTGAAATCGATCCGGAAAATAGTTCCGGATATGTAAGAGTATTTGTAAACATTTTTAATCCCAAAAGTTTACTCGAAACACTATTTACAGTGTCGATTAGGAAATTTTCTTCGAAACAGTTGGACCGATTTACTTGAAATTTACAATTTTTCAAATAATCATCGCAGGAATAATATTTTCGATAACAATTTCGATTTCTTTCCTCACTTCAAAATTAAAAATATTTCACAAACAACTAATTATTCTTCAGGAAGCCGTTATTTCATCCAAAATCAAAAATGTCGACTAATCCTTCCTTTAATCCATACTTATGATAGATTTTGAAATAATTTTAAGCAGAAAAGTCTTGTTCACCGCTAACCTTTTTCGGAGCCTAATGGGGATCGTCTGCGGGACTAAGGGAATTCAAAAATTTTCAAATTGGATCACTGATTATTAAAGTACATTAAATTTGGTAATTGCACATAATTTTTATTGATTTATAAAGTAAAAAAGTATTTCAGAAAAAATCAATGAAATTTTCTAATGTGAAAATCTCTCAGCACAAAATTTTCAAAATAAGCTAGAAGACATCTTCTCTCATCTTAACATTATCTGATCACTGGTTGGTCTCCATACCTAAAATATTTTTTAAAGCTTCTATGGATCGAATATCAAAAAGAGTACTCCAAGTATTTTAAATTTCTCCTTGATTTACATTATACGAGCATATTCGAAGTAAATTATAAAAATAAATTGTAGTCTTCGGCTAGGGTTATCTCCGCTCTCTTATCAAAAATTATATACTATATAAATCCGCAAGCAACAACAAATTTATCGAGTTGAGACCAATTGCAACAAAACCACGCTCTATTTGATTCATACCAAGCAACTGGTTCGATTCAACACTATCCAAGCACTAGTGCATCAAAGGCAACTCTTATAGCACAGCCACCTCTACTCCACACAAATATCACCACTTCAGCATTCATTAATACCGAAGCGCACGAAAGTTCAATTGAATTGTATTTGCCAAGCGCATCCCATATATTATGAAATGTCATTATACGTTATATTATTAATTTCTCTCATTGCATTTTGTGATTCATAAAAACCTGTGCAATATTTAATTGTCCGTTTCTATTGTCTTTGGCGTTGAAATGAGTGCAGATGTGACAGGATATGCACGTGTGGCAAGTACAAAAAACACCAAGCCACAATGCTAACTAATTCACAAACACACACACACGCGGTAATTATACATTTATGCGCTGGCTGTTATTCATTCACGCATGCGCGTCCATACATATTTCCGTATGTGGCCACTTAAATACTTACAAGCGATTACTTTGTCGCTAAGTAATGAATAATGAATGGGCCACATTCCCATAATGTTTTATTGATGAACTGCCACGCAACGGCGGCGGCGGCGTCGTTGCCACACTAAAAGATAGTTAGGCATTTATGTAGTTATGTGTACGTGTGACTGCTGGTCCCTCAGCGTCCAGCATCTTTCACAGCATTTTCACTATTTATTTACACTTATATTATATATAACTCTATGTATGTGTGCATGTGTTTGTGACATCACTTTGTGGCGATTTTCCCACATTTCAGCTATGTCCAGCCCAGCAGGTGAAATTGGCTGGGATTTATATGCGTATTATAACCCGGGATACGTGGGATTAAGATGAGTATTTGCTGCCTGCGTAAAATAGTCGAGTTGTAGGTTCATCTCTAAGGTATTCGATAAAGTAAGGAGTTTCCTGCTTTTTAACACGGATCGCTGTTATTTATTCTTGAAATTTTAGAGCTCCAGATCGCTGCATAGATGTTGTGTAGTATCTGTGTAAAATTTTGTGCTTATTCTAATCGAAAATCAGAAGGAAACGCAGAGATCGTATAAACATCTGTATGTGAACTAATTACAGGCTGATCAAAATCACGGTCATGTAACGTGTGATCCAAGTAGACGCACTTTTATCAATAGCCTTTTTTCCAGATCATGCGTGAGTCACGTCAAGTTTTCATGTTATTTTTGTTCAGTATTGTTTGGTATTTCATCATGTAAAGACCTACGCCTGAACAACATTTACTAATCGTTCAACTTTGTTATGAAAACACACTTTCTGTAAAGAATGTGTCACGCTTCGCTCAACTTATGGTCAACAAAATCGGCCTTGTGAGCGCACTTTTCGTAACACCATCATCCATCTTGAAATCGAGCATTCATTATTGGATAATATTCGACCGAATAGACCACGTCGATCACGCAGTAGAGAAAATATAGCAGCCGCAGCTGATAGTATGAACGAAAACCGTTGAGAGTCGACCCGGCGCCGTTCGCAGCAACTCGGACTGATGTATGGAACGACTTATCGCATTTTACGACGAAGTCTTTAATTGAAAGCGAACAAAACACAGCTGGTTAAGGAACTGAAGTCGTTCGACCTTCCCAAGAGACATCGCTTCACTCTATGGGCTCATGAAAATTTCCAAAGAAGATCCGAGGCTTTCGAGCCATATTTTGTTCAGCGATGAGGCTCATTTCTAGCTCAAATGTTGGTGTGGCTTGTTAGCCTGTGGAATCATCGGTCCATACTTCTTCAAAAAAGATGACGGTAAGAGCGTAACCATCACTGATATGACCGTTGTCGCGCCATAATAACCGACTATTTGATGCCTGAAATTTGAGCTTGTGGAAATTTGAGCAATGGGTTTATTGAGAGAAAACTTCGATAAGCAGATAATTTTACGTTTTGGGGCGGTCGTTTAGAAAGTAAAATCATGTGGTATCACAGCGTTGGTCGTTCTGTGGGAATACGAGGTAGGACAATTATGTAATGACACTGATTCCATGAAAACCGTATATTTGAAAATTATTCTACAACTCTGCCATCCCCTTCAAACTAGTTCCCTTGAGCAGCTATACAGCGATTCCAGCGCGTTTTCCATGCTTCGTAACATTTCTGGAACGCTTCGACTGTGATGTCCGCGAGTACCCTCGTCACGGCCACCTGGATGTCCGTAATCGACTCAAAATGGGTTCCTTTGACTACCGATTTTGTTTTAGGAAACAAAACAAGTCACAGGGTGACATGACGGGCGAACAAGGTGGCTGTTGCAACACGGCGATCCCTTTAGAGGCCAAATACTGGGTCACGCTGAGGGCGGTGTGGCACGAGTCATCGAAAATTGAACTCAACGGAAGGACCATCTGGGACGTGGCCGCGGCCAACATTTGAAAGAGATAGTCTTCAGAAAATAAATACGAAAGGATGTTATTTCGAACCATAATAAACATTCCTCCTCTAATTTGAGGTTTTTGTGTTTTTTCTTTAAAAGAGTAGAAATCTGAAAATGGATCACTCTTTATAGAAGCGTAACATCCGAATATATTGTTTAAATCGGTTCACTATAGCCTTTTGCTGCCATGCAAACTGACGGGTTCAACTGAATCGATCCAAGCTTTTTCATTTGACAAAGTTTTTTACTCTAACCCTCAATTGGTTTCAGTAAATATTACCACTGGGATGCTGGCTGCAGCACTCACTACGGTCATGCACACGCATGCGCACAAGCAATTTCTTCAACGCTGACCATAACAATTAATAAGATTTCAACAGCACAATTTACTTTTACCTTTTTTGTGCGCGAGCAATTTAGGAGCGTCATTTTAGCACGACAGCCGTACATTAATTCTCTTTTTTGCTGCCGACTACAAACTAGCAACAGCCATACGGTCTGAGGGTGTCACGAAGCACCAAAACAAAATAAAAGGCAACGAGGTAGCCTCCAAGAAGATGTCATGAAGGCAGGAGACGCTCAGAAGAAACAAAAATGTTTAGGCCAAATATATAGTATGTATAATATATATATATATATATAAACAAAAATATATGTGTGAGAGTCTGCGATTATTGCAACCGTACAACAGTTTTCCAATAAGCACGCATTGTTCGTTTTCCTTTGCTTTTCAAGTCTTCCCGCTGCTCATCGAATTTCAAATCGCGCCTCGTCTAATGCGCTCCCAAATGACTTGCCGCGCTGGATCGACTGTAATGAGCCAAGACACTGACAGCAATGTGCGCGCGCTTGCACGTGCAAGCACTTCCTGCACCGCGCACACATCGCATGCCCCCGCCCAGCAATAGCGCGTGCAATTTGCTGCCACAAACACACAATCACACACCAGCGCCGTTAGCCGCTCAAACCACTCCCAATTAATTTATTAATTTATGTGCTTTTAATTTCATAAATTATTGCCTGAGCGATATTCGTCGGCATTACAACAAGTGACAACGGTAATAAGCCACCGCAATGTGCACCGCCCCGCACTGCTGTCATAAATGCCACAAAATGCAATCTCTTCACTAAGCGTTCAACTTTTGACTGGTGACTGGTGATGGCGCGCAAAGCCACCAAAGCAATGTAGTGGCTGCATGTGTTTGCGCTGTTGTTGTTGTTGTTTTGATAGCCATTGTTGCATTTACTGTCATTAACGTGATTTGACGCTGGCGTCAACATTTCCAGCCACGGAATGCGGTTGAGTGCATTCGACTTTTCACCATCGCAAATCCCAACCAGCGACCATCAGACGGGCCAAAGCGCGATCACCAATTATAATTGAATCCAAATGAATTGCCCGGCGAATCCCGTAACTGGCAGCAACAACAGCAGCGGCAGTAGTTGGGGCGATTGCCGGCGCAAGGGCCGCGGGGTGTCGGGCAAAAGCGAACCGTGAATGGAGTCATTAAATGCGACAATTTCATTTTTAATGATGCGACAATGCGACAGTGTGACAATTGCAGTCGCACACAATCTTACAACAACATACATACATAGTTATTTCAGCGTTCCAAGGTGCAGATAGTCAGTCAAGCGGTTAAGCGCGCTAACTGTAGATAATCGGTTGTATTTTCGCATCGCTCGCATTTTTCAACACAATTTTAATTGCTCGCAACAAGTATGTCTCAAAATAAGAAAATGTGTGACCTAACAAAATAATATAAAAAAGGTTTATTTTCAACTCGAAAACAGTAACATTAAATACAGAAAACCCTGCACGGAAGGATATACTTGTAAGCGGAAGATCTGCACTAAAGTCCAGCAAACTAATGGCACGTAGAAAACATTTACCGATTTTAATTTACTTTGGAATCAAATCTCTTAATAGGATATTAGGTATTTATACTTACATATAATTAGTAACAAAACTAACCGTTATATATGGAACAAAGTCAAGCAGTGCAGAAATGTATAGGTTTATTAACATAAAGCTAGGAAACATATGGACCAATACAGCCACTTTCATCATCATACTCAAAAAATTTTCTGGAAACACTAACACTCTACATATCGTATATAAAGTCGAGTAGTTGTTATAAAATACTCACGCATATTTAAATTCCTCTGGTAAACGTATTTTGCTAAGTTGGTAGGACTGTTCTTAATTACTAAGCCAAATATGAGCGCGATCTGACAAACAATTTGTTAACAGCCACCAAAGGCTGTTGAGAGATCATTGAAAACATGCCTTGTTCTGAACTACCTTTGACATTTTCAATGAAAATATTAAAAAAGTGATTGGTGATTGAAAATCGTCAAGCAAGTGTTAGAAAGGTGGGAAGAGACCGCGACATCTTTCGCGAGTCCACTTGAATGATTTTGGCCGATAAAACTGATTTTCTTTTAAAAAGAGTATCGACAACAGGTCCCTTGGCGGCTTAAATTCGGTCACAATCGTACTCCTTTTAAAAAAACTTTATCGGGACGAGTTGAATAAGAGCGCATTTCATACACAAAATATCCAGCAAAATCAGTCGAACGGACTCACGAGAGATGTCGAGCTGACGCCTGATAGTTTTCAAGCCCCATATTCATCACTTTTTTAATATTTTAATTAGTTGAAGAGGTCGAATGTCGTCCAGAACGAGTCGTGTTTTCAACGATCTCTCAACCCTATTTGAAGGCTTCGTAACACTCGTAAGCTTGTGCTTTTGACAATACTGAATCACCGTAAGCCTTCTCCAACATTCGCAACGATTCCGCGCACGAAATTTGGCTCGTTTTTCTCCCTCTATTCCGTTGATTGCCGATTTATTTGCAGGTCAAACTAATAAACACATGTCTCATTGGATATAGTACGTAATTTGGTCGTTTTTGATCTGCCAAAATTCTACTTTGAATCAGACTTAAAAAAAATTGTTTACAAGTACTCACTTTAATCGAAAAATGCTGTTTCGAGAAAAACCAGTTTGAGGATAAACTGATGAAGCTTATTGAACTGAGCGGTTACTCTTTAAAAGACTGTAGCTCAAGAACCACTCTAGATATCAATTCAAAGTTTTAGTATGTTATTTTAAAAGGATGGTGAATATTTCACAGACGGTGTGTCGCGTAATTTATATATTGCCATACTTGCTTGAATAAAATCTTCAATAAAAAGTCATAACATTTTTTTTAATTGTTTAATTGTCTTTGCATTATACTTTATTCTTTTTATTTGGTATGAATTTTACCATTTCTCCTTTTGTTGTGTGTTTTATATTCATTTATGTATTTGCGAATTTAAATTTAATGCTAATTACAATTTAAATATTATTTGTTGTTGTTTACCCATAAATAATTTTAAATCTGTTTATTAATTTCTTTGCTTTGTTTTTAAGAATTTGCGTTTGTTTTACATACTTAGCTGTATTTGTTACAATTAAATTACCTAATTTTATATGAGTGTGTATTGAAAAGTGATTTATTGAAAAATTCATATATACTTATATATATATGTATATATATTTATGTATGTATATATTTATTTACGTTTAATTTGTTCAATATATGAAATGCTTATTGCATATTGGTGACTTTGCTTGCGGGTTTCGGGTGGTTTTGGGTTTTCACTTGATTTATGTAGTTCGCTCTTCATGCGTACATATATATGTATGTATATATGTATTAGCAATGAGATTTTAGGTTATATTACTTGAGAGTCTAAGAATTTCGTTCATGTTTTTACTTTTAGTGAATTTTTTTGGTTTTCTTTTGAATACGAAACATTTGTTTTTATTAGTTTTTTGTTGTATTTGTCTTTAAAACTTATTATAAAATGTTTTTATTGCAATTATTTTATACCTTTTAGTTTCTTTTTTTTTAATTTACACAAATAAATATGTATGTAAATCCTTTAGTAGTTGGTGATTAATGCCTGCAGAGTTATTAAGTGTGGTTGAAAATTCTCGCTTGAGTTGCCATTAGTAATTCTAATAGAATGATTTTTGTTGAGGCTATTGCGCCATGAAAGTGTTTACTTTCGATTTTCTAAAAAAAATGTGTTTGAATTTTTTGACTTTCGATTTTCTTCAAAAAATATTTTCGAATTTTTTACTTTAAATTTTTCTCAAAAAAAAAGGTTTTCGGATTTTTTGACTTTCGATTTTCTTCCAAAAAAAAACATATTCGAATTTTTTGACTCGTAATTTTTTCTCAAAAAAAAAAGGTTTTCGGATTTTTTGACTTTCGATTTTCTCAAAAAAAAAAAAATATTTTCGAATTTTTTAACAAACTTTTTACTTTTTTTAATATTTTGTGCTGTCAGTAGAGTGTTTGAAAAGTTTTAGAAAGTTGTTTACCGTTATAGTTGGGTAAAGATGTAGCCAATTTATTTGCATCAATTCTTTATTGGTCACATCACATATTCGCCTAGTCTTCATGCGTTAATTTACTTAATTAATTTTTTTGTCAATTTTAATTAATTTATTTTTTTGTCAATTTTAATCTATTATTTTTTTCTGAGTCCTTTGTTAATTTACTTAATTAATTTTTTTGCCAATTTTAATTAATTAATTTTTTATTAATTTTAATTAATTTTTCATTAATTTTAATTAACTTTTTTATAATTTTTTTCTTTTATAATTTTATGTGCTAAATCTAATAACAGTTTAAGATCTTTTTATTTATTTTTATTAATTTCTTTTTTATTTTTGCTCGACTTACGAGTATTAGTCATGTACTCGGTTGTACATGTGTCAATCAATTCCTTTTTTCATATATAATACATTGCGTGCTGGTGTGTGTGTGGTTGCTTCTAATTCTAATGTATGCATATTTTCAAAATACAACAACACAGATTATACTTTTAAAGTTTTTGTTCATTGTGTGGTAGAAAAAAGCTACTTTTTTGTCGTTTTGTTTTTTGTTTTTTTTTTTTTTGGTGGAAAAATAAATATTTTTAGATTGTATTTTATAATTTTAGGCAACATTTTTAATGATGTACTTTCAAAGTTAAAAAAAAATTAATAAGTAGATGAAAGAACTTAGAGAAGTAAAAATTAATGAAAATATATTCTAAATTTGAGCTATCAATAATTTCATATTTCTTTAAAGGAAAATTAAGGATTTTGAGAATTATCATACTTTTTTTGTTTTATTTTACTTCTGATCTTTTTTTTTTGGTTTTTTTTTTTGTTAATTTTCTAATATTAATACAGTTTTTATCTTGTTGTTGTTATTATGTAATTTTAATATTTAGCACGTACACATTTTATTTGCGCTTTGGCAGTGAGTTCAAGTATATTTGCGTTTATGTGTGTGTTTTCATATGCTGATAATTCGCAAATTTGCTTCAATTTTTTGTTATTTTTTATCTAAATAATTTTTGAACGAATACTCAAATTAAAAACTGCTCAATTAAATCAAATGTGAAATTAGTAACCAGTTGAAATGAAGTTTAATCCAAGCAAATTCTTCTTTTGGTCATTTTTTCAGCCTGTTTAGCGAAGTAGATGCTCCAGGTCACGTGACTTAAGTACATTATCAGAAAGCTCCGCATCTCAGCGTTAGAATCACTATAGTGACTTTGGCACGAGACCTCATAGCTCTTTCTCGGAAATTTTTTAATTTTGAGGCTATATAATTGCCAAATTTCCAAAAGCTTGAATATTATGCTCAAATCTACTATTTCTCAGATTTTTACCGCATCTTGAGGCTGACCCAAAGGATTACAAATTGTCATCGACCATCTCTTCGGCAATTTTAAACCGACTTGCAATACTATACGTGCGAAGTGCTATTATGACTAAATCTATACGATCCTATGAAACTGCAGTAGTTCAGTTAAGACAGGCACGGAATTCGTACACGTTCGAGAAGGATATGTCTCTCTAGCATGATTTCCATAATCTAATGTTCCATAAAATACTTACAAAGGCACAACTCAAGCATTGAGGAAAAAGCTGAGATCGTTTGCAGATGACAGCGTCAACATTGTATTCTCCATGAATATTTCTACCATTCCAAACATTCCTCTTAATTCTCTCTCAAACAAACAATCAAATTTTTTCGCAGCCAACTTCACACTTAACCGTTTTACCGTTATATATTAAAGCAGCTGATATAGTAAGTCGTGTTTGTAAAAAAAATATCTTAAATTATTTGAAATAGCTCACAAAGTCTAAGATTAATTTTGAAGCTTGAAGTATGTGAACCCGTTTTTACTGAACGAAATTTGCTTCGTCGCATTAACGACTGTGTTTCGCTTACCAAACGTCACAGAGGTAAAAGATTTTAGAAGCGCATTCTTGCTGGCGACGAAAAGTGGGTTATTTACAAGAATGTAAAGAGCAAGAGATCATGGAAAAACTACTTCGAAGGCCAGTAGTAAGCAAAAAAAAAGTTTGTGTTTGTTTTGTGATAATTCAAAGGGTCGTTTATTTTGCACAACAATATCATGACTACTTACAAAGTGTATTCTGATCAGCTGGTCATATTGAGTGCTGCACTCAAATAGAAGAGACCAAAATGCATCAATAGAAAAGGTGTAGTGTTCCATTAAGAGAACGCGAGAGCTCATACAAATCGCCTTGTCAAAAGCTTTTGCAGTTTGAATGGAATGTTTTACCACATGCAGCATATTCTCCAGACTAGGTACCTTCGGACCATCACTTCTTTCAGTCTTTGCAAAATTTTTTGGCTGGGAAAACCTTCACTTCAAAACAGCATGTAAAAAACTCAGCTTTTTGCCCTTAAGTATCCAAAAAGTATCCAAAAAATAAATCAAATTGCAGAATAAATATTTTCATAAAACGCTTTACAGATTATAAAATCGTGTTCAAGTTGCACTAAAAATGAAATTTGAAAATGAACGACCCAATATATAATATTTAAAATGTATTTATATTTATGTGACAAAAACGATATTTTTTCGAGCCTTAAAACCAGCTAAAAATGCAGTACTCCTTTCCATACAATAACACTATAATTATAATAAATAAAAATCATAAAAATAGAAGAAAAAAACGAAATATGTTACTTTTTGTAGAAATTGAAATGAAATTAATATATTTCAAGAAATTTTCCTAAATAAATTATAATAAAATAAATATTAATTGTAATTATTAATTTCACAATTTTATTTTTGGTTTGCGTTTTTGGTATGAAGTTTGTAATTTTTTTATACATTAATGGCTTTTAAGTGTTTTTGTTTTATTTATGATTTTTTTTTTAATTTTTATTATTATTTGGCTAAATTTTTTGCACTACTTGACTTAGGCAAACCATTAAATTCATAAATATATATTTACTAATAAATACATTTACATACATTTTCACTTTGCTATAACTAAGTATTCATGTACTTATATTTACTATGCTCATTTATATTTTTATAAAAAACAAATCATATATAATTACAATAATACAATCGTATAATGCGTACATATACATATAGTAGGTACAGTAACTAGTTTGTAATTATTTCATATTGACTACATCATAATCATCATTCATTTTTCATTATTTAGTAGCACAATTTAGTTTTGGAAATTAAAAACCATCATCATCATAAGTATTTACAAAATGCTTTCGATGTAAAAATTCATTTGTTTTTGTTTTTTGTTGTTGTGGCTAATGTTGCGGTTGCTGTTTTTGTTGCTGTGATTGCTGTTGTTGCCTCGCACCAAACGCGCGAAGCCAAATTTTCGTGAAACTATAACTCTCACTTTTTTAATACAAACAAAAATCATTAAAAAACCGCTTATTTTGTTTTTCAAAGATAACAACAACAAAAATGTAACGCTAACAAACAAGTTACCTTGCAGGCATTGTAAAAAAAATATGCACACAAATATGCATGTGTATAACAGATAAATTTATAACTAGCTCGGAATTCTTTGTAACTTTAATTTCTTTAATTTATAAACTAAGTAACATAAATTGTTTAGTCGTAAATAATTATTGGAATTATAAGATTTCGCTTTCGTTTCAATTCAATTTTTTTTTTTGTAATACGCACAAGGTGGAATGGCACTTAGCAAATGAAAAACATTTCTTTTTTTTGCAATAAAACAAAAATTATATAAATACTTAAAAGAAAATGACAAACACATTTTTTTTTTAATTTTAGAAGGCGGTTAGTAGCTCATTTGAATACTCTTTATATATTTGGTAGTCGAAAAAGTCTTTTCGTATATCTCCAGTGACACCAATCAACGCAGAGATGGCAAAAAGTGGTCAACCAAAACGCTACATATTTGTTTATTTATTTATTAGTACATAAAAATATAAAAGAAAAATAAGTTGAAGTTTGCTTAGAAATACGAAAAGACTTTTTCGACTACCCAATGTTAAAGCAAGCCGAGAGTGGTCATAATTTGTACCTTCGATTTATATAAATACACGTGCCTTCGCACTGAACTTGAAATATATTTTCTACTAGACACTGCTTTAATTAAAAGTTAAATAGAGTTTATCTTCGTCGAAAACCGTCTAAAAAAATAAAAGTATTTCTTCCATTCAAATTAGATAGAAATATGGGTAAAGTTACGGAAATCAACAATAAATTAAAAGTTTGTGAATATGTTAAAAACATGATGAAAAATTAACATTCCAAAACGGCTCATCGCTCTGATATGTGGAAAAATATATTTGAGTTTGAAAGTCAAACATTTTTCAAAAAACATTTTTATAAATTTTGAACTAAACGCCAAGCTATATCAAAAAAAATACATTAGACGAATATTTATCATAAAATTATTAAAAAATGTCGGAATACCTTTTCTGACCTTTGATATAGAGTATTTTTTCACATATCGGAATGATGAGGACTTGTGGTATGCTAATTTTATTTCTTTTAGGATGCTGTACCAGTGTGACACTTTCAAAAAAATAATCGATTTTTTTTTGCTTTATTTATAAAAATATCGTGTGAAATCGGCAAGGTCGTATCTGGAATAGTTTTTTAATGGCAGCGTTCTAAAGAGCGACCGCTCGCAGGTAAAACTTTAAACGCGTTTTTCTGGAAACGACATTTTTAAAAATAGCTAACATCATAATTAAACGAGAAATTGACCGACCGACTTTAGAACTAAGCATTCTTGAGTACATTGACCACACAACGACCTACGATTTTCTTGATTGGTTGAAAATTGTCAATTTGGCATTAAAAAAAGACAACTTTTTTACTAAAAAAAATACACTTTATTCAAAACTACGCCATTTTGTTAATTTTTAATATTTTTTTCAAAAATCGTAGGTCATTGTATAGGAAATACCTTCAATAACCTTTTTTGAAATTTTTTGTCTCAACTACTCATTCGGCCGGTATCATGTCAGCAGTTGGGAAACTTGTTTTTTTTTGGCACTTCCGAAGACAGCACATAACTTCGTTATCTTTCAACTTTTTTGTAAAAAAAAATCTTCAAATATAGCTGAAACGTCCATTATTATGTCCAAAGATTTCAAAATTTCGAAACATTCGATCAAGTACTTTCTTTTAAAAACAATCACGAAAATTGTCTAATTTTTAAGGAGTTGCACTGTTATAGCCTCTTAAACATCTTTTGAATATATGCACTAATTATCAGCTTGTTAAAAACATATTTAATCTCGATTTTGTATCTAGACGGGATTATAAATAAAAGAAAATTATTTTTTCGGCTATTACACATAAAACTTACAGTTATAACTACCAAAATAAATAACCCAAATACATGCCTCCAGTTTGTTAAGACATAAAAGATGAGCAGAAATATATATTTATCACATAAATATGTCTAACAACCACTTTAGTTTAACAAAGAACAAAATGCTGTCAGTTAAAAAAATGTTCTTTTCGAAAAAAATATATATTTTATAAATAAATTTTCAATAAATAAATGACAACTAACCACTTTAGTTTAATACAAAACTATATAGTCAAAAGAAAAATATGTGCCATCCGCACCTTGAACGTAGATACATGCGTAACAATCGACATTATTGCACCTTTAATGCCTCCCAGGCGCCTAGAAGCATGCTACAAAAATTTCTTGGCTCGCACATGGTAACCAATTCATTACAAACAGTCGCGCTGACTAGATTTCATTTACATACACACTAAACATATAATCTCGTGATTTGCACTTTTATATTTTGTTGCGTTTTCCTTACTTACTGCACATTTAAATAACTTTGGTTTTGTTTTTTTTCGGTTTTTAATGTTTGCTTTTGTTTGCTAACGGTTTCCAGGCATGAGTTGTAGCCAGTTGGCATTACATATGTAATTTGTGCGCATACAATTCGTTAGAATGTTTTATTTGTTGTGTTTCTTTTTTCCTTTCCCACCCACACACTTCTGCTCGAAGTCCCGCAAATCGCTTTGTGCCCTTCATTTTCATTAATATTTGTGCCTTTGCCATTTACATTACTTTTTTTTATAATAAACGGTTTGTCATTTAATATATTTATATTTTTAAGGAATTATATATTGCTTCATTTTTTAATTTTTTTTTTTAATTTTTTTTTTTTTAATTTTACTTTTTTTCGAAAATACTATTTTTTAAAAACCGAGGAAATAAGGTACAAAATTTTTAAAGCACACTCATATGTGTATATGTTAGTATCTTTTAGCTTTCGAGATATTTCGTATGCGTGTGCAGATCACAAGCAACAGTACTGGAGTAACGGTACTTTACTTTGCATTTATGCACACAGCTATACATACATACACTTAACTGCCGATCATGCGCGAATTCGCTGCATACATATATAAAAATAACTCAGTAAGTATGTAAGTACATAAGTAAATAAGTCAGTGGTACGTAAGTACGTAAGTAAGTATTAAGTATTCCGCTTGACGCTTAGACACTAGTAGGAAACTAAATATTGTAGCAAACCTTCAATCTTATATCTAGGTGTAGTAGATCCTTAAGTCGTACCCTTAGACATTAGTGCTTAATGCTTACTGCTTAAACGCTTACTTGTGTCTAGGGCTAGAGCTTAGTCGCTACTTATATATTTAGTTGTTGCATTTCTCAAGCCCTGTGCGAACACGCTTTATTGTTTGTTTATTTGTTTGCTATTTCCCTCCAGCTTCACATGCCCCTACTTGAGTTACAGCGTTGCATGCAACTTATTCTCCTAATCACTATTTTTTTTTGGATGTGCTTCTTAGTTTCTTACTTTTATTAGCGCCCGCCTTCTTTCAACACTGTTCCCGCCCAGCTAGTTTAAGCAATTGCTTCTGTCTGCTCAGCAAACATTGACACTCTGCTAGAGCGTTTCGTTGCGCGCTCTTAAGTGGGACTGTCTGTTGTGGAAGCCGCTGCCGATAAGCTACCGTCTTGCAATTGTGCCAGCGCTTTGAATTTCTGCGAGTTGAGGAATCTGTCGCGAAGTAGAGGAGCTTTTATTAAAACTACGCGCTTAAAGCAATTTACGAAATACTCACCTTGGATATGAGTCTCGGTGCATGAGCGTGTAGATTTGTATTTGGGCTTCGTCGAAGGTGTGCGGTGTCGGCTCCACCATATTGCGATTAACGATCTCTCGTACGCGCGAGTCCAGCGATACTTCTCGGGGCGACAATATCGAAATGTAATCCTCGTAAATGAGGCGCGCCTTCTCCTCGATCGCTTCGGGACTGCTCTCCTTTTTCAGCTCTTCGCAGGCGAGCCAAAACAGTATGTTCTCTTCGCTGAATTCGCTGCGTAGGAAGTCACGAAACACTTTGCGTCCAGCTGGAAGAGGAAATTGACGTAAGCAAATTTATATAGTGTTAAGATTATAAAGACGAATGAGTTAAGAAACGGGAGGACATTTAAGATATTTAAGATCCTTTCCGATGCTTGAATATATTAAATGTATATTCGAGAGAATATAGTTACTTGTATACTCTTGTTAAAGTGAGGAAAACGTGCCTAACGCAATTACAGTTTCGAACTGGAAACTTTCTGTCAAGAAGTTATACTAGCACGGACATCTTCCTCTTCTTTATTGGATATCAGTTAGTTTAAAGTCGAAGCGGACCTCTACATGATTTATGAAACTTTTTAAGTATTCTGTACTATTTAAAGCTCCCAGAAAAAGGAGTCTTCTCAAGGGCGCTCTCCGTCAAAGTAAACTCTAGGCTATTGGACTACTGCGATGATTTTCAGGCAGAAGTGACTGTTAGATTAATAGTAGTAAACCGAAGAAGTAGTAGACCGAAGTGCAGTTCTTTCAGTGAAGTGAGCAATCGCTTCGACGGATAAGCGGCAATACTAGCCTATGGCTCGAAAACTGTGCGCTTAAAGTTATTCCAATAGCATTTAGCTATTTCATTATCAGGCTCGTTTCGATTTCTGATCATAACGAAATCGCTGAAATTACAAAGCCAATTAGCTAGCAAGAAGAGGCACCTACCCTTATCGGTTTGGGAACGCCTCCGTTATCCTCTAGCGTTCTAGCACTGAATCTCGCTGTCGTGAAGAGGCTGGTCTTCAACCAATGTTTGCTAAGCACACGAACCGACCTTCTGATCTAGAGTAGAACGGAAGAGATCTACTCAACTATTTAGAAGACATTACTGGATATTGGCCAACAGACATTATCGCTAAAAATCCAGTTTGACAACTATTCTCAAAATTGTATGGAAGAAGCTGAGGTATCCATTATAGAGTTTTGCAAATTGAGGTTGAAGTAGCGGTTGAAACATCTCGGCAATCAAACCTTCGGCGAACTACGAGACATTGCCGAAACAGAAATCAGCCTCATTAACAAATTTGTGATCGTCTCAAAGCGTTTCGTCGGGTCTGGTGTGAAGGTACTTATGATCAATTTTATAGGAGTGATTGATATCACAGCGGTCCAGCGTTATAAGCTGACCCCTGTTTGGGATCGACCATTTAACCTAACCCAACTTAAGCTAAACCTCTCGATTCCATTGGAATCAAGCAACTTTATACTAAGTTAAACTGACTTAGTATAAGCCTAAACAATGGCAAACCGTTGAAATATATCGTTTAGTAATATCTTTAATATGCATATATTATATCGAGCCGGACAAGAGAGTCGCTTATTACGCTATTATTAACTTGAAAAGAGTCTTCCGTCTGTCGTATCAGAGGCCTCTCTATTGTCGGCACCTACACTGAACCTCAAGTAAATTATGGTAGCCGAAAATACTTTATAAGCGCCAATAAATAACAGTTTCTAGAAAATGTAATGAGTGGTGTGACATATGGTGGATTTGACCAACACAACTGCTATATAGCAGTTAAGCTGTCTGCGCCAAGCTAATCAATTAAAACCACTTGGCCCAACATACTTGAAGGCAGAATAATTTAGCGCCACAATATAAGCACATAAAAAGTGAATATGAATCATTTTTGTTGTAGATAGCAAAGAGACAGGGAGGAAATTCTCGCTAAGTGTAGGAAATTATTTAATCAAAATTTTTAGCGGTGGTGTATGGGGAGGGAAATTAATTGCGGTTACGTTTCCGCAGCGGCGCAACACGCAAATCACTGTTGACTGGCACCGGCGTGGAACGAAAGAAAAACAACAACAACAACGGCAGCAGCAATGAGCCATGCGACAGGTGAATCAGCAATGCTAATGCAGCTGTTAAGCGTAAGGGCATCGCGTGCCTGAAATGTTTTTGCCCAGTTTATTTGCGGAACATTTGTTCGAGCGCGCGTGCCATAAAAGAAAACGAAATGAATAATAGCCAGGTATGTAGTATAAACGCATAAATTCGTGCACAAACACACACACAACACGCTTCATGGATTCACATTTTTTGAACGTTCAACCGTATGGCATATCTCCTCAGCTGCCACTTTCAACAACAGCTCGCTGGCATTTTGTTTATTTCGGGACTCTTGCAACCGAAAAGCAACATTACAGCAAAAGTAAGAACAATAAATAAGAAGAAGAGCAAACAGCCGGCGCTAGTTAGCGGCCAAAGTAAACACAAATGTCAGCGAATTTTCTTCAAATGTCACCAAACTCAGCTCACTCCGGTGGCTCCTCGTATAACTGACAGACAGACGTAGGGATTGGCATTCATCAGCCAAACAAACAAAAAAGCATACAAGTTCAACAATCCATTTGACATGGCGGCAAGCGAGTAGTGGCAGCGCACAGCGTAATTGCTTACGACTATTGATTTAATTCCTCAAACTTGTCGTAAACTTGAGGAATATTTTTTTGTTTACTAAACTAAGCATGAGGAATCGCTTCCGTTGAAGGCTTAGGCGGGTACTCGCTGATTGGTGTGACTGCTAAAGTGTTGATTTATCGTTCGTTTGGGTCCTCATTTCTGTTGTTAGTGCACCCATCTTATGCTTATTAATATTCGCATATTATTACTTTTGTTGGCATTTGCATTTCCAATCAAAGGCGAGTTCTTTGTGTGCATATTTATGCATAATATTTCTTTAGTAACAAAGAAAAGTTAATAAACTATGACAGCTAAAGATTGCTCGAAGTATTTATGAGTCGCTTCATTGTTATTCAAGGTCATGGTAGGTTAAGCTTGTATTATTATTTTTATAGATATTTACGAATAACTCTTGGCTGTGCTTCAGTGAAAGTGAATGTTACTCATACGCCCTTGCCGTCTCTTTTGGAGTAACTAAATCAAAATTTGAATTTCACGGATGGTTTAACAACTACAAGGAATGTAAAATCAGATCAAGAATATAGCAAATTCATACTTTTGTAGTTCATACATATTCAAAATCTAAAATTTGCTTAAACATTTACTATGGAAAATAAAGCGATGCTAACATGTTTTGAAATTCACCCCCTATGCCTATTAAAAGCATGTACAGTAAAGAATACAGTAATAGCACTTTATGACGGTTTTACATACTCATTTGTGTCGAGTATATTTTGCCATATTCGTTGTTATTTTCTCACAAATATTTGAAAGAGAGCAAGGTCCACCCCAACTATTGCACATAGTGACATCGTGGGAAGCTGTATGGCTGCGAAAGTTACTATCAGACTCAGAGAATCTGGGTTCTTAAAAGAACACGTATCTGAACACTCGGATATCCTCAGACACTTCGACTTCATACCGGATCATTTGAATCATGGAGTCGCCAAATCGAATTCTGGCGACTCCTTCTTGTGGGTCGAAAGAAACCGTTGGAGGTGAGGTGCAGTGAACTTCTTTACGGATGGGTCAAAGTTTGGGGAGAAGGATGTTGGAAGGGTTTACTCTCAGGAGCTCTCTATCAACTCCAGCTTGAGACTTCCTGACTATTGCAGTGTCTTCCAAGCAGAGGTTGCAGCCATTAAGGTAGCAGTATGTCTGATACTCCGGATTGCATGCACCTTCAGAGAAGTGAACTAGCCTTGAACTCGCTAGCTTCCATTCTGAAAATTTCGACGTGAATGATGCACCGCGCTCTGGTCGACCTATTGTTGAAGAAGTCGATAAAACTATGGAAAAGATTGACCAGGACCGTCACATAAGCGGCCATGACATCGCTAAGCAACTTAGCATTCATCATCAAACGCTTTTAAACCGTTTAAAAAATGCTGGCTAAAATAGAAGCTCGATGTTTGGGTACCACAGGAATTGTCTGTGAAAAATTTAATGGACCAAATTAACATCTGCGATTCTTTGCTAGAACGAAATGAAATCTAACCATTTCTGAAGCTAATGGTAACAGAAGACGAAAAGTGGATCGAATACGACAATAATGTGTGAAAAAGATCATGGTCCATGAGCGAGGTGAAGCTCAACAAATGGTCATAAAGCCAGGATTAAAGTCTCGAAAGGTTATACTGAGTGTTTAGTGGGTTTGGAAAGGAATCACCCTCTATGAGCTACTCCAGCCTGGTCGAACGATTTATCCTACATTTTACTGTCAACAACTGATGAGATTGAAGCAAGCAATCGAAAAAAATGTCAGAACTGATCAGCAGAAAAGGCTTCGTCTTCCATTAGAACAACGCTAGACCACACACATCTTTGATGACTCGGAAATAACTGGGAGAATTTGGCTGGGAAGTTTTGGAACATCCACTACATAGCCCTGACCTTGTACTATTGGACCACCATTTGTTTCGGTCAATGCAGAACTCCCTTAATGAACTAAAGTTGGCTTCAAGAGAAGCCTGTAAAAATTACTTCTCGCAGTTTTTCTCAAAAAACCAGAGAAGCTTTACACTGATGGAATAATGTGTCTGGCGGAAAAATGGCAAACAATGGTCGACCAAAAGGGTCAAAAATTTGGTTTATCAAAGTTCATTACAAATACAAACAAAAATAAGTTGAAGTTTGATTAGAAATACGAAAGATTTTTTTCTATTATTCTCACAAAATTCCAAAGCAACATTCAATTTAAATTTATAATTGTGTCTTCAAGTAAATTTTTTTTTTTTTTGAAAATTAGTTAGCAAATTATTAAAAAAAAACTGTGCCGGCGTTATTATAAACCAATTTTATATAAAAAATTTTAAATGTGAATACAAAAATTTAGTGTTTTTCACTTACTCGCATTTTTCATTAGCAAATCGAAATTTTTACCCCAACTTCGTATTTCCTCGAGACTAGGTCTATAACAAAGGAAAAAAGTGAAAACATTTTACCACATATAAAGCATAATATATGGCAATTTTAAATTGTTTATACTCACTGTTCACCGTCCAAAAGCAAATCCACGCTCGCTGGATCACGTCTTGTTGGTGCATTGTCTTCCGCATTTTTTATTGCCAAACTGGAAGAAGCAAACAAAAAATACGCGGAATTCAAAATAAGGTTCATATAAACATTTACCTACAATATATACTTCTATATATTTACATATGTATATACATACATAATGCCACGAATATTGTTTTGCAATTCAAATTATATTTATTCATAAAATAATCTGTTTGGATTTACATACGCATGCATGTATGTGTGTGTGCGTATATCCTGTATAATAATATGTAGTAGTTATATATACACTACATGGGTATTTCCATTGAATACATACACAGTCAACAAAGTTTTCTGCATAAAAGCACTCATGCCGCGTAGAGTTGAGAAGCGTGTGCGACCAGCTGTTTAGCTATTTAGCATAAAACTAAATCACACATACTGTCTGCGGTGACTGACTGTTGTGTAAATTCAGCGTGAATTCAATTAGAGCTGGAGAAGGTGAAGGCAAAGGAGAGCCCGGTCAGAGCACTGTGATCGTCGTGTATGTGCGTGCTGCGCGAGCATCCGCGGTGGTGGAAGTAGGTGGAAATGAGAAATGGAACGTTTGGCATAATTGCCTTAACACATACGTACGTGGTTCTGTATACACTTGAGGAGAGAGTGGGGTCACAAAATCTGCGATAAGCGCACACGCGAGTGCCCATCAACAGCGCCAGCATAAAAACCATTTTTAATTTATATACATAAATTGTAGTTTATACATGTGTGTGTGTGTTTGTGTATTTAGAGGTTGCTTGTTGAAGTACATTTCCCTGTAACTTTTTATTTATTTTCTTTGTTTGGCGTGCGACCACATGAAATGTGGCAGAATCGTAAATTTAGCATTACAGTGCCGAAGTATAGAAAATCAGATTCTTTTTTAAACAAAATGTGAAAGGCTTTCAAGGTGATAGAGTTTATATGAACTAAATCTGATTTGGGTTGTTACATATTATATTTATTATTTTGTTTTTAATTTTTTTTTAAACTTCGTTGAGCTCGGACATAATTTAAACCAAATAGAAGTTGATTTATTAAGAATAATATTTCACTTCACGAAATATCAAAGACAATTCCCTCGCTGTCATCTCCGAGGCTTACTTTTAACTTTGTAATGAAAAAAGTTGCCTACATTTCGGCGCGAAGAAGAAAATTTTTTTACTAAGTAAAAATAAAAATTAAATAATAATACTAGTTTACAATCATTTTAGGTTTGTGATGTTAGTGGCTGTTGGTGAAATCGAAACTTATAGCTAGCATTTTCAAACACGAAATATTTTTTTTGTGTTGGGGTAAAGGAGTTTATGGGCCAAACTACCACCATTTACTAATATGGCAAAAAAAAAACAGCTATTTATTGTGAAAGATTTTTGAATTCGAATTCGTAATCAACACACCTCAATTACCCTACAGACCTCTTATCACATCAGTCGCAAAATTTTCCTTGAAATTTGTTGAGTAGTGTAATTAGTTAAAAGTATATTTTAAAAGAACTTATTTTCAAGACTAGCAAAATTTTGACAGCTTCCGTTATCTTTTCGAATCAGAATTAAAAAAAAAAACAATGAAACTACAGCCTACAAGTATGCTACTCTTTTCAAAAAGTACTCATTTATACTAAATCTACCTGAATCTGAATATATAACTGAATCAGAATTATTAATAGAGGTATTTATAATTATATTTTACCTCATTGATCATATTTATCACAAATTTCTATGCAAATCTGCGTTATGTCGTCCAATGCTTTTCTGTTTATGGAATATTAACTTGTATGCAACCGCTTGTGATCGGTGGCACAGTTGAATTTATGATGTCAGAGTATTAAACTTTCAGAACGTTCAAATATATATTTCAATCTTATATATTAAACTTGTTTTAGCATTTAGAAAGACAGCAAACTCACTTTGTTAGCTCGGTCTGCCTATCAGTGTATACGTGAACCAATTCCTTAATCATTAAGATATCGAACTGAAATTTCGCACTTCTTCTTTACTCCCCCAAAAGCTGCTCATTTGTTAAAATCAGCGATATCGGATCACTATAGCATATAGCTGTCATACAAATTGTACGATCAAAATTTAGTTCTTGTATGGAAAACTTTTTTATTTGTACAGTTATATTCATGAAATTTGGCAGAGGCTATTATCAAGGGCAACGCTACAATCCGTCAATATATTATTGGAATCGAGCTACTATAGCATAAAGCTGTCATACAAACTGACCTATCAAATTCAATATAAGAACCTTTTTATAAATTTTTATGCCACAAGTACAGTGTATTACAGCTTCGTTGCAGCCAAAGTTAAACTTTTTTCTTGTTTTCTTGCTTTATTTTAACTTCACTCCACTACATACTTTCAAAAACCCCTTGAACACCAAATATATTTATTTTTAGCAAAGCTTCAGCATTTCATTTATCCTCACTATCGGTTTTCACCTATATTCGTACATATATACTGTATGGAAATTTATTTTTACTCGCTTATCATTTCGACAACACGTTTTCCCATCTGGTTTGCTTTGTTTTTTGCTTTATTTTACTGATTTATTTTCAAACTTTTATCAACAGAGTTGTTTACTTCTTTCAGTTATTATTTTTGTTTTTATAGATAAGCAATTATCTAACATTCAATCGATAGTTTGTAATGCGAGTCAAAATCGATAAACCGAAACAATGATTTCAGCACAACAATATGCCAATAACTGAAACAATTCTACAGTTTATACTTATCCAAACCAACGAGGTTAAACAATATTTGTTGTTGTAACTATAAACATTTTGCTAAGTAATTGTTTGCAGTTTCACTTTAATTATCATTTGTTAGCGCTGTCACCTACAAACTTACCTTTGTTTCAACTTCTTAAACAAATTTCGCCAACGTTCACTCATAACGTCTGCCACAGGTACCACAAACACTACTATCACGTTGCCGAATGGTCATACAGTTCGATTTTAGGCAACAAATTTCAGAGAGAGATTTCGTTCGTTTCGTTTCGTTTCATTGCATTTCCTTTGTTCAAGTCAATCAATCATTTGCCACATTAGCACCACCTCCTGTAGTCAAGCGTATGCACACGAAACTATTATTAAGCAATATCTTATTGTTGTTGTTGTTGTTGGCAATCATTAAAACCACACCATCACTGGCCGAGCTGAGGAAACCATTTTTCAAAGCTTAGTCAGCACACTGCCATAGGCACAAGCATACTCACACATACACAAGCACGCGCTTACCCATCGAAATGAAAGTACATTATTAATTATAGTTACTCATACGCCCGGTTGTACCAGTAGTACCATTAAAAAAGCACTGCAACTATGAAAGCCAGCAGCGAAGGTAGTGTTGCACGGAGGTACCGCAGTATGTAGAAGCATTTTGTTGCTTTAACTGCATAATTAGCCAAAGTTGTCGGCAGCAGTGCGCACTCGGGCACTAGTGGCAGTGCCGTCAAATGGTAGGCCGCATACAAATTGGCTCACACCAAAGTGTTGCTGTGCACAAGAACTGAAATCTCGCTACAAAACTTTCGATTCATGCGACACCTCGACCTCGGCGACGAAAGCACGCGTCAAGCCGGGTAGGTGTGAGGTAACTTAACAGCAACCATTAGCTTGACATTGCCGAGGTTTCGCTTACAGTGCTCCTAGAATACATTACGAGTGCTTGACTGCCACCAACAGTTGCATTTGTTTTATTACTTATATAGGTAAGCTTGTGCTGGTAGGTGTGCACATAAGTGGCTCAATGGCTCAGTGGCGTATGTATGCGCTACAAAGACATTGGTGTTGTTCGCATTGTTGTTGTTTGTTTGTTTCTATTGTTATTGTTATTGTTGTTGTTTTGGCACATTTAAGGACAATATTGACATGGTGCTTGAGAGGGATCTAGACACACATATGCATATATATACATGTGTCAGTGGAGGAAGCTATGCGCACACATTTGAGCCCGCATATGTAAATACTTGTCTGTACTTAAGTAGTATAATGATGGGTAAATACGTATGCGCAGCAATGGTATATGCACCTTTAGGAACCTGTTGCAAGTGTTGCATGTACAACTTGCAATAAATAAATAGAATGAAATCACTTAGATATTTTGGTAGGATCGTCAGCAAAGGGTTAGTGAAGACCTCCATAAACTTAAAATGCTAGCAAGGTCCCATATAACACAATTTTTACGGGAGTTCAGTGATCTGTATATTTTGGGTAGTCTAAAAAGTATTTTTGTATTTTGTCAATAGATGTCGTAGTACCTCCTGTCTTCTCTAGTGTTGGAAAGGTGAGATTTTAAGCATCAAACAGTTTTGAACCATTTAAAAAAGGCTGGCTACA
Organism: Bactrocera zonata; assembly: GCA_037783105.1. Classification (NCBI taxonomy): domain Eukaryota; kingdom Metazoa; phylum Arthropoda; class Insecta; order Diptera; family Tephritidae; genus Bactrocera; species Bactrocera zonata. Next base: position 24,422 of record JBAWJQ010005413.1, on the reverse strand, counting down.
AAAAGAAGCTCGATGTTTGGGTACCACATGAATTGTCTGTGAAAAATTTAAAGGACCGAATTAATATCGAACCATTTCTGAAGCTAATGGTAACAGAAGACGAAAAGTGGATCGAATACGAATGTGCGAAAAAGATCATGGTCCAAGCGTGGTGAAGCTCAGCAAATGGTCGCAAAACCAGGATTGAAGCCTCGAAAGGTTATGCTGAGTGTTTGGTGAGTTTGGAAAGGAATCATCCACTATGAGCTACTCCAGGCTGGTCGAACGATTTATCCTACATTTTACTGTCAACAACTGATGAGATTGAAGCAAGCAATCGTAAAAAAAAAGGCCAGAACTGATCAGCAGAAAGTGCTTCGTCTTCCATTAGGACAACGCTAGACCACACACATCTTTAACGACTCGGCAAAAACTGGGAGAGCTTGGCTGGAGAGTTTTGATGAATCCACCCTATAGCCCTGACCTTGCACCATCAAACAACCATTTGTTGCGGTCAATGTAGAACTCCCTTAATGAAGTAAAGTTGGCTTCAAGAGAAGCCTGCGAAAATTACTTGTCGCAGTTTTTCGCCGAGAAACTAGAAAAGTTTTACACCGATGGAATAATGTCTCTAAAAAATGGTAAAAAGTGGTCGACCGAAATGGTACGTATTTAGTTCATTAAGGTTCAATATAAATAAAAAAAAATAAGTTGCACTTTGATTAGAAATACGAAAAGACTTTTTCGACTACCCAATATATAAATGATCAGCATAATGATCTGAGTCGATATAGCAGAATCCGGCTATCTGTCTGTTTGTATATACGCGAACTAGTCTCTCAGTTTTAGAAGTACCGATCTGAAATTTTGCACACGTTTTTTCTACCCAAGAAACGGCTTATTTGTGGTAACCTCCGATATCAGGCCACTGTAGCATAATGCTGCCATACAAACTGATTTATAAAAACCGAGTACTTGTAAGAAAACTTGACATTTCGAAAGGGTCATAAGCTTCGGCACAGCCGTAATTACATCTTTCTCTTGTTTAAAATTTTTTTCGATCCCATTAGGTAAAATTTAGAGAGACATAATTACCCTGAAACCTAATTACCTCTAATGGGATTTGACATGTTAAAAAAACTGCCATATGTCAGATACTGATCAACTGAAAAGATAATTTTTGTCCTTATATCGATCTATATTCATTGCTGATTTCATACTTTATTCACTCAAGAAATTAGTTGTGAATGTCCTAAACTTAGGAATGTAAGAACCGTCCTGGATTCTATTAAGAACCCTACTAACCAACACGAGCCTAGAAACACCAATACTCACTACTCTTTCGCATTTCTTTCTATAAGTGACTAAGGTAGTATGCTTCCCCCCTCACTCCGGCACTCATTGTGGCAGAGAAAATCCGCAAAGCCGTCACTGGTTTCCAATTAAAGTCACACCTATTCATAGCACACTACTTATGCATTGCGTTTTTAATTCCCACGCGTAGAAGGGCAAATAAAGCAGGCAAAGCGTAAAAGGAAAACTAAAGTCAGTTTTTCAACGACTGCGAGCAAAGCCTTCTCAAGTGTCGCAGGCGAAATGTGAGCGAATGGCTGTGGACATGACACTGATATGTAAACGCATAATTTATGTATGTGTGCGTTTATATGTGCGTGTGTGTGTTTGCATTTGAAAGCATGTCGAATAGTGGCATGTGTTTTGGCAGGTTTATTTATTTACATATATTGTAACGACAAGCGGAACCTGTTCGGTGGACAGTGGGACAGCGCGCAGTAACTACGTACGTCTGTATATGAACTATATATAGTTAAAAGGTATACAAAGAGTGCTGAAATGAACAAATTGAAAAATAGCATAGTTTTCCGTTATTGATTTTGGACATGAAAACTAATTGCTTTGCCATAAATGGAAGCTTCAAATGTAAATATAAAATGACAGCCAATTACATATAACAGTTAAATGATTTATAAGACATTTCCACCGGACTTTAAGCACATTTTTCACTTAACGTCTGGGGAACTTGCATTTATAGCGCAAGCAAATTGACAATATAATGTTGATGGATTCAGCAAAAATTGGAAGTATAGAAATTGTACTAGAATACTTTTTGTTATTTACGTTTTGGCTTTTAAGCCATTTTGTATAGTCTAAGATTTCTTCTAGTTACCCTAATGAAGATAACTTTTGTAAAATATGCACGAGTGGTTTCAACGTTTTCAAAGTGGTCCTGAGCACATAAATGACGATCAACATGTGGGCCAATCAAAATCCGTTATCACCGGAAATTCCAACGAAACTGTGTGTGAATTCATCAAAAATCAGCCGAAAACATCATTGAAATTCGTGGAAATGGCATTGAACATCTTCAAAACATCGATTTATTGCATATTGAGCGAACATTTGTGCTTACGAAAGGCGTGTGCACGGTTTGTTCCGCACAAATTGACTGACGACCAAAAATTGCTCAGAATCCAACATTGGAAGAAGATCATTGTGACCGATTATTTGACTAAAACTCCCATTTTAACCATTAACCACTCCCCGTATTCACCTGAAGTGGCACCGTGCGACTTCTTCCTTTTCAGAAAAATGCATTTGCCCATGAAAGGAAAGCGTTATGCAGACGTAGAGACCACTCAAGAGGCTTGCACCGGCATGCTGGTAGCCATACCGGCCAACGAGCTAAAACACTCGTTCGACATGCTTTTGGACCGTGCAAAAAACTCTATTGAAGCAGAAGGAGACTATTTTGAATAAAATAAATTTATTTTGCTGAAAAATCATTTTTTCTGTTTTTTTTTTTTTTAGTCCTGTTTACTTTAGAACGCACCTTGTATCCTCTTTGAAATGGCTAGAAAGATATAGGGTTATATAAATAGTATATATAAATAATCACGATGACGAGAAAAGTTAAAATCCGGTTGACTGTCTGTCTGTTCATCCGTGTAAGGTGTAACTTGAGTAAAAATTAAGATATCCCGATGAAACTTGTTATGTTGGTTTCTTAGATCAAAAAAATCGAGTTCTTGTATGGGAGTTCTTGTATGCTAATTGGACTACTGCCACGCCCACAAATCGCCAATAACCAAAAACATATAACGTGCCATAACTTAGCACTAAATTAAGATATAAAATTGTAATTTGGCACCAAGGGGCACCTGTGTGAAAACTTTGAAAAAGTAGGCTGGATAAAAATCTTATAAGAATTTCTACCGATAGTGTGAAAATGGATGAAATCGGAAGATAACCCCAGTCACTCCCCATAAATCAATAACTAAATACGCCAGAGACATTGAATTTTACCATCGAGATGGTATGAAAGAGCTTTATGGGAACCGGTGTGAAAATTGAACGATGGGCGTGGGACCGCCCAGAACACAAATCAAGAAGCAATTAATATAACGGGATAAAACTTTGCGCGAATAAGGTCTTTAGTGTGTGTCACCTTATGACCATAAATTGTTTAAATACAATAAAAACTGTTCAGACCCATAGGTACCGAATATTTTGATCGAAAATGTCGGTCAATGTGTAATATATATAACTGAAGTTAAGAGATAATCCATCTCTTTTAATTGTTTGCCTGTATATCAAAAATGGATTGAATGGGACAAATACTTCCCTTAGTCCCCATATACCTAATATAAAGATTTGCGAGCTTCGGGGTGACTTTGTATGTTATGTGATGTTATCTCTGTGGAAATAAGATACTCATAACAGTGTATTTTTTTGCCTAAGCTAGATAAATTTGAGCGAAAAGTTGGATTAGCCTCTACATAACTAATATCAGGATTTTCGAAAATCCGGCTGACTTGATGGTTTTACACCTTAAAGTATTTCCCTGGCTTTGCTTCTTGCAAGTTGCAAGAGTACAAAATGTTCGGTTGCACCCGAACTTAGCCCTTCCTTACTTGTTTTCGTAGAAATCATACCAAAATATAATTTTATGAACACAATTATTGACAAGTAAATGATTTTTCTTTAATTATTTAATCAATGGATAGTACTCGAAAACAAAAAAGACAAGATTTCTGTGTCCTGAACTTCCACTATACAAAAATTAGATGTTTTCCTCAGTAGTTTTGTAACCATTGCCAAACAGCAGATAACCGGAAGTAAAACAAAGCTTCTCACCAGTTTACCGCATAATCCTTTTTGGACAATGATCAGCTAGAACTCCTTCAACTTATGAAATTTGAACTTTACTGAGGGCGAAGAGTTCACATATGCCATCCAGTAGCGAACCTCAAGAAGTCAGCGAAGCTCTTTGTCATTCCGCAGGTGGTGAGACTGTGACTATCAATCTCGTAAGCCTTGCAGTTTGATTGAATTGATTTTGACATCACTCAGGTATAGGTAGTATTTGGGAGTTGCTGTAATTCGTAGATCAAATTCACATATTTTGGGCATTAAACTATATAACTATTATCCGATTTTGACAATTTTTAGTATTGAAATAAGTAGTATAGCTCAAGGGCACTATTATTGCGCCGATATATTCATTGGTGCTTGATTTGTATACTATAAAAGTCATCTGGAAATTAAAATTGTGTATTTGGGAAGTTGACGTGGTCATAGTCCGATTTCGCCCATTTTCATACTATATTATAAAACTGTTAGGACATGGTTATGCACCAAGTTTGATTAGACTTTGTGCAGTCGTTCCGGAATTTTTTTTTATTGCATATTGGGGCGAAAATTAAAGATTTTGAGCTTAGCAAAAAAGGCTGAAAAAATTAATGCAGTCAAAAATGGTGAAAGTGTCACGCTGCGTGTTTCAGAACGTCCGAAAATGGAAAGGGCACTTTACAAATGGTTTTAAAAGAAAAAGCTAAGGAGTTTCATGCCAAGTTATGCAAAGACAGGTCATTGTTTTCTGTCAGCCATGGATGGCTTCAAATTTAAAAAATTTCGTGACCGGAACTAGTAGTGCCGTTCAATATAAGCTACAAGCAAATATTCAGAAAATTGGCCTATGTCCAGAACAAATTTACAACGCAAATGAATCCGAGTTATATTGGAAGCTTTTTCCGGGAAAATCGTACGTTACTAGAATGGAAAAATAGGCACGAGGAATTAAATCTAAAAAACAGCGTATTACATTTTTGACGTGTGCCAATGCTACTGGAAAACACAAGATTAAATTACTTGTAATTGGAAAAGTAAAAAATCTTAGAGTATTTAAACATTTTTACTGCCCACTACAAAACTTCAAAGTCAGCCTCATTGACATCAACTCTGTTTAAAAATTGGTTTTCCTTTTCCTTTTTTACCACAGGTAACTACACTACAAACTGAATGCCCTCTAACAATTATATTCTTCAACTAGATGAAATCATGTTTGAAAGAGATTGTCTCAAAACACTTTACTTCTTCATGACAACGCACCTTCGCATTCCAACGAAAATGAATTAAAGTCTGAAGATGGTTCAATTGCAGCGATGTTTTTGCTCCGAATTTCACACCCTTGATTCCACCAATGGATCGAAAAGTAATAAGAATAACACAGTTATATTATCAAAATTATTGATTATCGTAATTTAGTAGTTTTTAACCAAACCGTTATATAGTATGTGGCGGGGTTATCATCCGATTTCACCCATTTTCACATTATCATAAGAAGAGTTGAAAGAAATTTGTCTGCACCAATTTGGGTCATATAGCTCGAACATTGTAGGAAAATAAATATTATAAAAAATATTCGTAAACTAAGTCTATAAATTGAGAATATTATATCATTATATCATTAAATCGTTAAATTATATTTTTTATATGATAGAAATAAAGTTTACGAAAATTTTTTTTTTTCATTTTTGAACAATTTTTTTTTTAAATAAATAAAAAAAAAAAATAAAAAAAAAAATCGGCCCACTCCGGGATTAGCAGGGATAGTTGTCAAATGAATTGATTTTTTTTTTTAAGACAAAAAAAAATGGCGAACTTAAAAAAACAAAAAAAATTGAACGTGTTAAATTTTTTTCGCATATTTTTTGCGAAAAGCTAAGCCAAAGTCAATTTCTACAAAAGTTATGGATATTTGAATATAAAAAAGCCATTTTTTTTTAAATTTCATAACTTTTTTGAAGTGGGACAAAAAATTTTGAAAAAATTCTCAAAAATATTTTTCAAAGGGTAGAAAAGGATGGATAAGTTTCAGCAAACTCTAAAGGGATCGGGTTCAAAAGTGGTCGATATGGTATGGAATACCCCATACACAATATACCTATTAGGGGTGGGGCCACTAAATTACAGTTTTGTATCTCAAATGCTTAGTTATGGCTCTTTATGGGTTTTCGGTTAATGGCTACAGAAATTGTACTACAGAACCCACATACCAAGTTTCATTGATCTATTTTTAATCAAGTTACAACTCGACTCGTCTTCCTGATTATTATACATATATACATATATACGTAGTATATAGAATGGAAGAGAGTAGCTATCGAAGAATCCTTCCTTTGATCCTTCCAAACGTTCAAATCGCTCTTTAGCGTAGATATTTACCAAAGAGTTTTTGTTCAAAAAACTTATAAAGAATTTAGATTGCGGAAGTTTCCGAAGTTAATTAGCAAAATTGCTAACATTTGCTTACAATTTGCAAACATTTCTACGAACAAGTAAATCCTTATGAATTCCAAGTCACTGATTTTGGAGCACATATTGTAATTATTTGTGTGAATAAAAAACAAAATCACTTATTTATAATACATTAAATAAATTTTTGATAACAATATAACATTTATTAAATATTTTTCATACCTTATAATATGCCAAAGATAAACAAACTGAATTCAAAGAAATTTTTAAAACCGCTAATACTCTTAAGTAAATAAATAAAGGGTGACGCACAGTCTGATGCCAATGACTGCATTCAAAATAGATAAAAAAACAAACATACACACACACAAGCATGACAAAGGAAAAAAAACAATTTACTGCAAGAGCAGAAAACAACAAACAACAGCAACAATAGTAGCATGAACAATAGTGACAACAGCAATAACAACATTAAGGCTCAACACAGAGAGTTGATTACCCAAACTTTTTGCGCACAAAATGTGTCACCGTCTGCCAATGCGTGCTCATGTCCAGCTTTGGTGTAGCCCTGTGACTAGACGCAGTAAAGCCATTAGATTGCACCCGCATAATAAAATTAATACACTAATTTATATGTATGTATATATATTTATATATATGTATGTATATATATACGTAGGTATGTATATATATGTGCAGTGTGTTGCGAGGTATGCGCGTATGCTGTTATTATCGCGCAGAAAAATACTGTACAAACGCTATTAGCTAATTACACACACGCCGTTGCCGCGATGCAGGCAATAAATGGATCACAATGCCTTTGTAACCACTTTTATGGCAACAATTTCTTGTTTTTTTTTTCAAAAAAATATATACACTTTTGTAAAATCACACCACGAAAATATTTTTTCGGCGAATTTATGCTGGGCACGCCACTCAACATTAGCGAAAACTAACGCAATAAAGTGAAGACTCGTCTGAATGTAGTATGCAAAGGTTAGTGCCACAGACACAGACACACACACGCACACTTGCGCACGAACAAAAGGCACCACAATGTGAACTGTAATCCAAACAAAGTGGTTTTTACTTTTTGCGGTTAGAGCGACGCGTTAGCTGGACGAGCGAAAAAATTCAACTGAATTCCATTGAAGGCGAGCGATGAGTTAAAGCGCCGACGACTAGCAATGACATGAGCGGCGCGGTGTGGCGCGCTGGTGTGCGTGCCGTGTGTGCAGCGCAATGCGGCCACATGTGGCGCGCCCGTCATTGTATGGGTGCTTATCGACACACAGGTACTCAGCGCGCGTGTATGTGTGTATTTGTACGCATATGAAATGTATATTTCGAGGCATATAAACAAAAAATTTCAGCTAACTTCATAGAGTTAAGTGCGCAAGGGGCCTTTGGGGCGCTGCCACGGAATGAGAGCCGGCACGCGAGGTGCCCGCAAGCAGCTCGAACGGGCGCCAGTAGTGGGGTGTTTGCTGAAAAGGCACTAACTATTGCCAAAGCAGCACATATACACACACAAAGTTGGGCAGACAAACAGCAAATTGAAGGAATGTTGCGGCAATAAACAATAAGTGGTGAGAATCCACTGAGCAATACACGCATTAACACACACATCTACATTTTACAAATATATATGTGTTTATGTAGAGCAAATCAACAATTTTGAATGCAAATTTCTTCAAGTCACCCTTTCTTTACAATCCTTTCGAACACTGCTCGCCAATATCGCCAAGGCATATTGCTGCCACACCGCCCACTGCCAATCTACCCCGTCGCACATTCATAGTACGTATACCCATGTGTTTGTGTGCGCGTGCAGGGCGTTGTTCAGCGCTGAGATCCCGTTTACATGCCACACTTTCTCTTGAATTTACACATTTCATACACAACTGTCATGGCGCGCCATAAAACAATACGAACTCAATTTCCGCCACATCCTTAGCATCCTCATTATTCTTGGGAGCAAGTTTGCTGCATTACTTCCGCAATGCCCCTGTGTCTGATGTGGCTGCGTCTATGCCGCATTCAACATGCATAATTAAAATATTTGCCAACATTTTCATTGCTTTCCGTCGCTTCATTATTGTCAAATAATCAAAATTGCTGTCATAGTTCATGGACGGAAGAGTACACACACACATATACATATACACACGTGTACTAGCAAGCACACAAACATATATTAACACATACATATGCATATAACCAAGGGAGTCTGTGTGAGTACACGCAGCAATACATATATGCATGTATGTGTGGATTTCACTGGCACAGTCGGGTCCAGGGGTTGGCATCTCCACGTATATGTGTGTGTGTGGCAGTAAGCATAGGCCCGAAAATACCACGAAATTCCAACGTTCATGTTGTGCAAAACACACGAAATGTTCATTGCAAATAGCTTCGTGTTTGCTAAACTTTTCGTCTGCCTTCGTGAGCTTTTCATTTATGGTTTGGCATTTTTATGAATGAAATTTCGTGACGAGCGTAAACTTTTGGGGTACAACGTATTCGGGAGCGGCAAACAAAAGCTTTTACTACAAGTGAGTGAGCAGTGTTGCCAGCAACGAGAGAGTAAGCTAATAAGAAATATTTTTATTCTTGAAGTAACTAATTTGTCTGAAACGAAAATAATTACAGTTGTTGGGAAGTACAATATTTCAGAAAGTATTTCTGAGGCAAGTTGTAAATAATTTTAATAAAAAGTATAAGTAGCAAAAAATTTGACGTTTTGACATTTTTATGGCATGCCGTAAACGTTCAATGAAGATATTAATAATGCTTCCGATTATTACTTTTGTTGTAGGTCAGTAATTACAAGTTTTAGAAAATTTTATTGGGTAGTCGAAAATGTCTTTTCGTATTTTGTCAATAGATGTCGTTGCAGTCGTATATCTCCAGTGCTACCAATCACTTTGTGTCATACCAAACTATAGTGTTGAAAAGGTGAGATTTTAAGATTTTCTGGAAATTTCAATGTGAAAAATGCACCGACCTAACGTTGAAAAACTGTCTGTGAAAAATTTAACATCTGTGATTCTCTGTTGAAACGAAATGAAATAGGACCATTTCTGAAGCGAATGATGGAATAATGTCTCTAAATGGCAAAAGTGAAAGAAGTTGAAGTGAAAAGACTTTTTTGACTACGCAATATTATAACACATCCGTTCACTATTTTTTTCAAAATGTTTGTCATATTTTGTACATAAGTTGACACAAAAATGATATACTAGTTTTTAGATCTGATAAAAATAGAACTTTGGCATTTCAAAACCGAGAAAAAAATTTCAGCAAAACTGAACGGCGCCATTTTGTAAGTTTTTTGATTTTTCCCAGCCATATGATATTACCTTCCAAAGATTAATTTTTTTTAATTTTCACCCACGGAACGACCGGAATGACTTTAGCAGTATTCTCAACTCTTTTAGCGACCTTTTCTTGGAACATAGAAATATTATACCAGAGCTGCGAATGGAAACCAGGTGAATATTATTTTGCCTTATCAAATTTAAACGGGCACATCTTTTATATAGTAAATATTGATGTCCCTACCAATATGTCTATACGAAAAAAGCTGTTCCTTGTAAACTCCCTGTACCGCTTATTCTCTCACAGTCGCATTTTCTCTCTCCTCCCACAGCCGAATTGTAAAAACGCTCTCTATCCTCATGCGTGAGTTCGAATTTCCAGCATCCACACATTCAGGCATTTCCACGCAGCGTCAGCTACGCTTTCCATAGCGCTTGTAAGTCAGCAGAATATTCGTAAAATGAAGCAGCGTTGGAAAGCGTGAAAGTGTAGTCTGCTGCTGCATGAGGTTCGCTCGTAGACAGAGTAATATGGTATGTGTCTAATCTGATTGGAGCAATTAGGGAAGTTATAATATTATTACCAAATGTACATTACATACATAAATGTGGGCAGAGCGATGCTTTGATGTGCGGTCGTTTGATGTTTGCCTGCCATTTTACACCTACAACTTATACACACGTACAATGCAAGTGTTGGGTATTAGTAATAAATGTTGTATGGTCCCTTAATTGGCGCTATAAACTCGGACTTTCATTAAACTATAACTTAATGAGGTTTCCCACAAGCTAATGCACCAGCAACACAACAACAACAGCCAGCAGCATAAAAAATAAATAATTTCTGCACACATCGGTACGAGTATATGTACTTGTTGTGTGTTTGTGCCTTAGGCGCTACGCCTAAAATTAAATGAATGAATCCGTTGCCTAGCCGAGAGTCCAGCCATGCTGCGGTTGTTGACGTCCACGATTTGTGTGTGATTTGCTACAACATACATATTTTTTCTATTTGTCCTCGGCAGTTGCGTGGTATAAATGTGTGGGTGTGCGTATAAGTGTATATGTGTGTGTGTCATGTTGTACGCCCTTTGGCCGCCCACGTGTGCCTCACACCATTCACGTTTTATGGATTTGCTACGGTTACAGCTCATCCATCAGAGCAGCTGTGCCGCAAAACAGGCGCAAAATGCCATTATTGTGACTGTAGTAGATACCAACCGTATTTACATTGTATCTACACATACTCCTTGTATACATGTAAGTATGTTCTGGCACAGCACTTGAACGGCCATGACCGCACGAATGCGTTGACGCGTGCGGCGCTGAGTGAAGCATAAAGTGGAGTAAAGTAAGCATGTGGATACCAACAAGACAGTGCGCAAAAAGACACAGAAAACAGTTGATGAAAAACCAAAGTACTTTTTGGGTAGCAGAAAAGGGCACACAAATGCGCTAAAGGGAAAATCTTACGGTTATCTACTTCGCAGAACTTTTTTTCTAACAACCCTTTTACAATATTTCATGCCGAGTACAAATTTTCAAGCATTCGACTTAGTAAAAATACCAACCAACTACATGGCTGCCTGTCTCGCTCTGCTCGATATACACAACTTTTCTGCGCACACACTCTGCCCTGTCAGTATTAGGCGCCTTTGCCACCCTTGAGGCCCTTCGAAACCTCTTCGTTTGCCAACTACCTGACCTGCACTTTATTTGCTCGCGTTTAATGAATGGCGAAAGTCTGCTTGTGCACAAGTTCATCGAAAATTCGGGCAATTCAGTTCCTTCCCCGCTGCGCTTCAACACACAATGCCATTCATCTGGTGGGAAAGCAACCCACACACCCTACTCCCCCTCCACATCGTGCTGTTACAGCTTCAACTTCGTACTCGCCTGGTCTCTTTGGCAATTTGGCTCAGCTCAACCGAACTCAACGTGGCTCCGCTCGCTTCTGTTGGCGCTTTGCTCACAGAGCATCGCACTCAGCACTGCGTATACGTAACATTTGTGGTTGGAATGCTTGTGTAGGTTTAATTCAATCATATCAACTCGCGCAATGCTATATACACATATATTTGTATGTGCATGTATAAGCGCTCTGTTGCTGTCTGCTGTACTGTTATATATATGTATTTATAAATATGTGTTTGGGTGTGTATTTAAACTGGGAAAAAATCATCTGTAGCATTTTCTTAACTAGACTTAATTGAAATCTGACAATTTTGTATTTTGTTTTCCTCTCCACTTGACGTTATTCCTCGCTTTCTTGGCGTACTGTCGCCAGCTTGAGAGTCAGCAGTAAATGACATTTATTTGCAAAGTTGTACAGATTTAATAGAATTTCTCAAATGGCAAAGAGCATAAAGGTCACAGCTCGGTATATACTGTAGGCGGATGGCCGTGACAAGCATCTGATGAGTAATTAGCTACTCATTTATTATGCATGGAGCGTATGCCTTCAGTTTCACGTGATATGTTGTTTTGAGTGAAGAAATAGTTTTTCATAAAAGAATTTGGCCAGAAAACTTTTGTGTTTTACTTTTCCTAATTAAAAAAAAAATATGTATAATAATATGCTCATATTTTTTATGTGGCCAAAATTGTATATACAAAGGTTTAAACAATACGTTTTGCTCTCCGAAGAAATAACATATGATTTTATATTCCAGAACCGAAATTAATAAATTAGACTATCTTTCTAAAAATTTTCAAAATTCAAATTAGAAATTACGATGTTCAAAGAAATTAAACCAATCGAAGTATTTGACTTACTTAAGTTGGTATATGTAAACCAAAACGGAGCATATCAGAACCAGGGTCAGAATTTTATTAATTGTGGATTAAAATTAGATTTTCAATTGTTAGTCTAAATTTTGGGACAAAAATTAAATTTTCTAAAATGTTTTTGGAATAAAAACTTAAAATTTTATCTGGAAAAAGGATAAAGAAATAAACTGAAGGATTATAATTGTTAAAAGCAATCGAATATAATTAAGGCATATATATGAATTCAAAACAAAAATTGTCTTTTTTTATTTATTTTCATTTAACAGCTTGAGATTAAATTTTTTTTCAACCTGGTATTTGGGATTAAAAATTGTAAATTATTTGTAATTAAAATTTTTGGAAATGCAATATAAAAAATTTGATTCAATTATTATACCCTGAACAGGTCTTAAGTGTATATATAAATGCTCAGCTTGACGAGCTAAGTTGATTTGACCATGTCCCTCTGTCCCCTGAGCAGCTGCTCTTTTTTGGAACTGGCGATATCGGACCACTACATTACTACCCTGATCAGGATTTACTTCAACATCCCTTAGAGATACTAGTGTGATCAAAGTGAAAGGTGAATTTTGTCCATTTCATCTCATTCAAAGTAATTCCCTTCCGCTGCAATACACTTATGCCAACGAATTTTCCAGTCATCAAAGCACTTGGAAAAATCCTCCGTGGTGATGGCCACAGAGCCTTCTTCGATTCAGCTTTTATATCCTCAATTGAGTCAAAACGCTGTCCTCGGAGTGCAATTTGCTGAATAATCACAAGTTACACGAAGGTAAATCAGGCAAATGCGGTGGTTGTGGCACGATATTAGTTGAAAAAGTGGTGAAATGATCACGAATAATCAATGCAGTATGAGCTGGTGCATTAGCATAGACGTCACTTACAGTACTACCAACTTACAGAAAAATTAACCGATTCAAAAAACACGCGAAGGAAACATTAAAAATTCACCCTTCAATTTGATCACAGTAGTATAGTCGATAGCGGCCAGAATACATGTAAGTGAACTTGCGTAAAGAGACAGCTCCTGGTGGCTCTAGACAGGTTATCGCTTCTGATAATTAAAGTAGGTCCATCATAATTATAAATGATAAAGAGAGTACGAAAGAAATATAAAACAATTAAGGTAAGGCTACGTTTGGAAAGGTCAGGGAAATACCTTAAGATGTAAAACGTCAACCAGAGGATGGGTATCTAAGCAATTTTATATAGCTCATAACTGACTCACATATTCGGCATAATATTTGTTAGAAAAATGAAAATCATTATATGTAGTATATGGGAGTTGGTGGTAGCATTGACCTGATTTTATCTATTAACTATTATCACGACACTAAAATAACGTTCCCTGTGTTTCATTAAGCTACCTCACGTACAATCACCAATCATATGTCAGCCGGATGTTCGAAAGTTCTGATATTAGTTAGACACACAGCTAGATATATGCAGTGTAAAGTCAATCCAAAGTTCGAAAAATTTTATACTGGGTATATGGGTGCTAAGGGAAGCATTGCCCAGATTCCACTCATTTCCGACACACACACATATCTTTGTAAGAAAAGAATTATCTCTGAATTTCAAACATATATCTCACACATTGACCGATATTTTCGATCAAAAGTTAACTAAAGATACCGGTGTCTAAATATTCGGTACCTAGGGGCTTGAACAGTTTTTATTGGATTTTCGGTCATAAGGTGGCACACACTAAAGGCATTATTTGTGGAAAGTCTTATGCCGTTATATTAATTGCTTCTTGATTTGTGTACTGGAAACTGAACGAATCAGATAGAATCTAAAATTGTGTTATAGGGGAAGCAATCATTTTTGGTGTCTGATTTCAACCATTTTCACAATGGAAGATAATAATATCAAAAACATGCTACGTACTAAATTGTATCGAAATCGATTGGACGAGTCCCAAGATATGGCATTTTACCAAAAAGTTGCCGACAGGTTGCGATCCTCTGTTCCAAATTACATCTATATATCTTAATTTAGTGCTTAGTTTTGGCACTTTATATGTTTTCGACTAATGGCGATTTGTGGGCGTGGCAGTGGTCCGATTACGCCCATCTACGAACTCGATTTTATATCAAGGAACTCACATACCAAGTTTCATTGAGATATCTAAATTTTTTGTCAAGTTACAGCTTGCACGGCTTGCACGGACGGACGGACAGAGAGACAGGCAATCGGATTTCAACTTTTCTCGTCATCCTGATCATATATATATATATATATAACCCTATATCTATTTCGCTTGGTTTTAGTTCATACGTACAACGGTTAGGTGAACACAACTATAATACTTTGTAGCAACTGGTTGCAACAGTATAAAAATATATAAAAATATTTGAACTCTGGAAGAATATAAATCGTTTGGATATGAGCTTCAAAAGTAAATATAGGACTTCTGACATTACATCAAAATGTGTGTTGTTTTACACGCTTTAAATATTCTCTTAAATAGTAAATTAGCTAAGAAAAAATCTTCAAGCATTAATTTTTCAATACTTAGTATAAGTCAAAAGAATATCATGAGTTAAATTAAGCCTGAACATTTCTATTTTTATTTGATTCTTCTATTCAAACACCCGATACACTCCACACGCTTTTTTACAGTGTCTACTAACAACTACCCGCAATCCACTATGTAGCAGTAAACTAAGCAAATTTAGTTACTAAAAAGAAGAATTTTAAATCCGCTTTGAAGAATTCTTCAAGCACTTTGAAATTAATTTAATATTATCTTTAATAAATTCCGTTCGTGTACTCACCACTTTGCCCTGCGATGTGCGACAGCGATACGCCAAGTGCAGCCAACGCAAGAAATATGCGAGCAAAAACAAAATAAAATAAAAGAGCAGAAAAGAGTGTGAGGAAAAATTTGTGAGCAAATAGAAAACTGTCAGTTACATGAAATTCAAAGTATCAAGCTGTGGAATTTCAGCGTAGCACAGCAATAGCTGCAAGAAAGTGCAAGGCACTTAAGGTGCAGATCTACGAGCTTGCATGCCAACCAACCCGCCCCACGCCGCCCCGCACTTACCACGAGCACGAGCAACAGCAACACCAACAAAAACAGCAGGGTTTCTGTGATTGTTGCTGCTGCTGTCGTTGTGTTGTGCTGGTCGTCATCGCCGTCGTCGTCATCAACGTCTCGGGCAGTAAACTCGCCCCCGCATTCCCCGCCGAACCACCACGTGAACTCGTTGTTGTCACACCCAGCGCGCTCGTCGTGCTCAGCATGCCGCCCACGTGTATGCCGCCGCCCTTATTGAGACCGCCACTATTGCTGCCACCACCTGTACTCGAGCTGCTACCGCCTCCGCCGCCGCCACCACCACTTTGTGCTTTGGTCGCCACCGTCGCTACCGCAGAGGATGAGGTGGAGCCCATGCCACGCAGGTGACATCCCGAAGGCAGCTCTGAAACTGTACAAGACATTCTGCGAGGCAAAGTAAACACAAAATAAAAAAATCTATTAAAAACGAATACAGTTAAGTTTGATATCATAAGATAACTTGACACGTCTAGGTGCGTGGTTGCGCGCGCGCGTATCAACTGGCTTTAAAAGCACAGCGCTACGTGGCGTATGCGCAACATGTTTCTGTGTCTTGTCAGACACTTCCACTCGCCTTCCCATACTCACATAATTTGTGTAGTCCTTTCAGTTGTGCACGCCCTGCGTCGCTACGCCGCGTAGATTCCCGCTAGCCGCCTAGTCTTTGTTGGCCCACCCGCCTCTTCAGCACCAGCCGTTGCCTGTCAACGCGTCAATTTCGTTGTGTTCAACTGTCAACGCTGTAAATGCACTCTACTATCTGCCAACAATACTGGCGTTGGCGCACCTGCAATCCAATGTCCGTAGTTGTATGTATGCAGCTTAGATTCTGTGGTGTCCACTGGTAGCTGTTGCTTCGTAGGTGTATGGAATGAAAGCGAATCGCGGAGAAATGCGAGATTCTGCCATAAGCCGCACACTTTCTGAAAAGCCATGGGAAAAATATTAATGAGTGGATAAAATGCAATTTCCTTAAGTTGATTATGGACTAATTTAAAATATGACCGCAACAGCTAATGATAACGGTACGCAGAATGCGCTCGGCATGCATAAACTAATTTAAAAAATACAATTTACTCGTACAGTGCTTATTATGTTTTTTTTTATTAAGGAAATTTAAACTTTTCTGCTGCGAATTAAAGAAGAATAAATGCAGATTTTTTAAGTTTTTTTTTAAATTTTTTAATATAAATACTGATTGTTGATATTACCCATTGGCGAATAATCACGCCTTTCAGAAATTATATAAATTCCCAACGCAAAGTTTTGAGCTCAGATCATCGACTAAGTATTCGTTTAATTGCCCAGACGGAGCACTTGAACGTGCGCAAGATGTGTGTGAAGATGGTGCCAAAATTGCTCACTGACGACAAGAAATAGCGGCGAGAGGAAGTGTGCCAAGAAAATTTGAGCATGTGTGAAAGTGACTCCCAGTTTTTGAATAACGTAATCACAGGCGACGAGTAAGAGATCTTTGCGTATTATCCCGAGATTTTTTTGTTTCCTTGCCTAAAAAGGCCGATTAAAGGCAATCATTTTGAGACGACAGAGGGGATCCAAGCAGCTGCCGCTCGACTGTTAATTTTGTTCCGGAAAATGCCTTCCGTAACGCCTTCAATGTTTGGAAACCACTGTTCATCGACGCAGAAGGAGCTTATTTTGAAATTTTTTAAAGAATTGTATCGATTGGTTCAATAAATTTTTTTAAATCGACTCAGTCCTACAACTTTCCTGACAAACCCTGTGCTTTGCCGGTGATTCCGTGGGAGAGTACTGAGTTGGGAGTAGGTTAGGTTTAGCGAATTAAAGTTCCGCACTCCGGTTTTTGATCCTTCTCCCTACTACACATACAAAAAGGTGATCAATGTACTGATATCCATTGATGATGATTCATTTAAACTGCGTGGGCAAACCGGATCGATACATTTTTCTCCTAAATTGGCGGAAATTTTATGTTACCATAGTCTACCGGATACAGAATCGTTGAAAATATTGCAGAAATAAGGAGTCGGCTTTATCGATACACGATAATTTAAATGGCGCAAAGTATTCAGTAAAGACCGCGAAATCATCGGAACCTTCCTGTCAAAGAACAGTGCTTGAAAATCGTCGTGTTGGCATCAGAGCGATGGCAACGCAGCCCTCATCTCTTCTGGATCTACTGAACACATTTCGTTGAATGATATGCGTATGAATCGCCCCAAAATACCTGAGTTTTTTGTAAGACAGATGTAGAGTAAAGGTACTAAAAGAGACGCTTGACAACGTAAGTAAAAACCTGCATTTACCAAATGCATCATTACTGGTGACGAGACGTTAAAAAATTATAAAACTGACTTCGAAACTGTCTAACAATTGAGCGAATGATGCTCAAAAATTGAGCGAAAACTGTGGTTTTTCACGTCAAAGTCGCTCGGACCACGTTATGACCATTCATTCAAAAGGGTCAAATGATCAATAAAAAATAGTAATTGAAATTTTTGAGTTATTTAAGTGAAGCAATCTATCAGAAATAACCGGATTTGTGAGCTAAAAATTTATGCATTTTTCAACATGATTATGCACCGTCACACTCTAGCCTGATTGTGACTAATTTTTTGACCAAACAAAAAACGATAGTAAACCCTCAGTGTCCGTATTCACTAGATGTGACTCCATGTAATTTTTTTTCGAAACTCTGAGAAAAATGGATCGAAGACACCACAAAAAAACCGTGTTTCCCTATAACTTCATCTAACTTGACTCGTCCAGTGCGTATTCAATTATAAAAAATAGCCTCAGAACAGTCGATTTAAAATTTTAGATTTTATGTAGATATGGATCTTTATTAGTACATATTTTGGAAGTTTAACCTACTTTATATCGGAGAAAAATATAATATTGGTCAAGTTATACTTTATATATCTTCATATATAAAAACACGTCACGTTGTTTGTCCGCGATGGACTCCTAAACTACAGAACCGATTGTAGCAAAATTTAGCACATTGTGTCCAGTTTGAAGCAACTTAGAAGAGAAGATAGTCAAAACAATTCAGAAATTAGAAGTAGAGTGAAATCTGTATTAAGTGGATGCTCTATTAACCGGACAACTCTAATAACTTAACACAAAGGCTAGTTTGTTAGTGTCTGTTTATGGGAGATTTCACTGTATATATTTCTAAACATACAAATGTCTTCACAATAAAAAAAATATATATTATACAGTTAAGCTTGCATAACTCAAACTTCTATAACTCGAAGCTCTCCATTACTCAAAGACCTGCCCTCTATATCTCTTTTTGTTCTCAAAAATGAAAGGCCCATTGAAGGACGACGCTTTGAGGAGGTCAAAACTTCAAGCCCTTCGAAACAAGATCACAAAAAATTAATTTTTCAAGTACCTTGAGGATTAGAAAAAACGCTGACAGAAGTGCAATATATCTGGGGGTGCTTACCTTGAAGCAGACAAAATAGATATTCATGAATAAATAAACACTTTCTTAAGAAATACAAAATTCGCGTTACTTTTTAGGCGAACCTCGTGAATATAATAATATTTCGTGTTATGCGGGAGCTGGAAAATCCAAAAATTGGATTGGTTTAACAGAATTTTAAAATTACTTCCCAAATAAATATAAATCCGCCGCCCACCAAGGTTTAGCCACGACTTCGACTCATTCACCTAAAGCAGCACCAATTAATTGTTTCCATAGACTTACTGCATCAAGGAAATTGTATAAAAGTCAGATATATATCTATGCACCGTTCAACAACCCTTTCAATTTCAGACACACACATACACAATAACTGCACACACCTATATGTGTGTATTATCCTTTAAACCATACATTGCCTGGCTCACTCTGCGCTACAAAAGAATCAGCAAGCCGTCAGTCAATCACTCAAGCAAAGCAAATGCACAAAACCCAGTGACAGCACAATGAAACATTGTTGCAAGGTGTGTCCTATTGAATTTATGCCCCTTCAATAAGCGAGGAAGCAATTTGTGTGCGCTGCTGGATGTTCAATCAGCTCAAGTAGAAAATATGTACACAAGCAAAAACAAAAGCAACAATGAAATTAAAACACAAAAGGAAAAACAAAAAAACGTGAATCAAACGAAACCAAAAGCAAATAAAGTGGAATACACAAAACAATATAACTGGAAAACACAAGAAAATAACAAGTCAATAAATGCTGTATACTTGCAACAAACAGCCAGAACAAAATATCGGTCAATAACTATTAGATGAATGCACTGGACAACGGACAACGGACAATGGACAATGAACAATAAACGTTGGACACTGTACACCGGATTACTCAGACGAAAGAACGAATTGAGAGTGAATGTGATGAAGGCTGCCCAAGCCAGTGCATTGGCAATACATTGCAACCGTGTTGTTGGTGGATAAATGGCAGGGTGGTGCTTGTGTTGGTGTGCATGTAAATTTGTTTGGTTAAATGTACTTTGGATGGCAGTAACCGCAACAGCTTGGTTGCTGGACATTGGATGTGCTGGGCAATAAAATTGACTTCATCGCCTGGCTGAGCTCAAATCCACTGAGCAGAACTATTACTGCTGAAAGATATAAGCTGCAATTGATACTAACATATATAAACAATGTCACTGTTGACCAGTGGCAATTGGGGTCAATGGAAAAATGCTCACAGAATTGTGTTTATTATTCAAATTAATTAAAATGTTATTAAGTTGATGGCCAAAAACTTTAACATGAAATAAAATTGCATTTTGGCAAACGCAATCGGTTTTACAGATTTAAAAGCATTATATTAAAGATAATTAAAATATGCATAAAGTCATGCTGGCAAGAAAATGGCTTCTGTTATTTGGTTTGGAGTAATTGACCTGCAAAGTGTACGACACGGCAATTTCAAGCTGCGGAGAATCAAATATTGGGTAGTCGAAAAAGTATTTTCGTATTTTATCAATAGATGTCATTGCAGTCGTATATCTCCAGTGCTAGCAAACCACATCGTGTCATATCATATAGTGTTGGAAAGGAGAGATTTTAAGCTTCATTTAACAAAAAAAAATTAAATTCGGGGAAGTTAAAAAACGTACAACTGTTTAAAAATGAGTGAAAGTAATGAAGAAATTCGCTATATTTTGAAAGTTTTGTATAAAAAAGGGAAGAATGACACGCAAGAGACCAATGAAATTTGGGAAGTTTACGGAGACAATGCTGTATCAGTTCGTGTAGCACAACAATGGTTCACTCGCTTCCGTTCTGGAAATTTCGAAACTTCGATTTACACTGATGAAAATTTTACCCTGACGGAATAATGTTTCCAGCGAAAAAATGGCAAAAAGTGTTCAACGAAAAAGGTTCATATTTGTTTACTTATTTTTTAGTATGAATATAAAAAAACAAGTTGAAGTTTTAGAAATACGAAAAGACTTTTTCGACTACGCAATATTAATGCATTTTATATATTTTCGGCGAGGGCGCACATAGTTATAAATGAAATATTTAAAACAAAACTTCAGTAACTATTTTAAAAAATAAAAAAAAATTAAATTTACTAAAATTGCCACAAATATTTCAACTCTTAAATACTCTCCAAAACTGGCAACTATTTGTTGTACATGGCGTATGATAAACATTTGTAATAAACTGCTGGAATTCCCTACAGACCAGCATCACAAGCACGGACAGATGCAATAGATTATAGATGCACACAAGTACTATATTTTATTTAGACGTGGGTGTACAATGCTCACATGAGCACATGAATTTTCATTCATACATGTGTGTGTGTGTGGTGAGCTTAGTTTTTCAAACACTCACGTAAACATGCAAATACAGTGAATTTTCGAGTGACTCAGTTGCATGTAGCATGTGGCAAGTAATGTTTGTAAGTGTGTATGCAGATGCCTATGTGTATATCTCTTTATCTCGTTCAGATATCCTTCCAACAATTACAACAACAAAATGCTCCATATGCAACAAGATGGAAAATAGGATATATTGCCAATATGGAAATGATATTGTAGCAATGCCCGTTATAACAACAAAAACAATAAATGTACGATACCAACAGTGCAGTTGTATGGGTGAAATACATATGTATATATATAAATATTTAGAACTTTCAGTGTAGCTCTGCAAAAGGAGGAGGTTACAAATAGAACTGTATATAAATTTGAGTTAAGTATTGTATTGATAGATTTATTGGTTGTCGATGTTTGTATTGAGCCTCTAGCCATTTATCCAGAACTTTTTGTTTTTAGCCTTAATCATAAATACCAGGTAAATATTTTTTTTGATTTTTTGTTAATTATTTTCGAAAGAACATTTTACTGATTATGTATTGTCACTTGATTTTATATATGGTAATAGAGATGCTCTTATCGTTCTTGAGTTATTTATTTAACGTAAAGAAACATTTTTTTAGGAACTTTTATTTTGTACCAATACAGAGAGACCCATATATAAAGACACCAATCCGTTCGTGTATTGTATTATTTCCGCTGTTTCCTTCTTTTTCTAGAACATTGTTAAATAGCTTCAAAAAACATAATAAGGTACACGAGAGACAAAGAAAGAAATATCTGACAGACAAAATTAGGCTTTTCTTCAAAGGAGGCAACTTTCAGGTCCATAGAATATTTTAGGCAATTCACAAGCTTTGTTGTATGTCTTATGTCATATTTTAATATTCTTAAAAAATACGACACTTGTGAGCACCCTTAACTGTTGTATGTCATATTTTGTCATAAACATACCGCGCAGTGTTGTATCAGTCATATTTTAATTTTGCATGTGAAACAATAACAGTGCTAATATGACAGTCATAAAAAAATATGACAATATGACGATATGACACAATATGACACCTTGTGAATACCCTATTTCATTACACTGAACTCGTAGATAATTTCGTCTATCTTGAAACCAGTATTAACACCAACAACAATATCAGCCCCAAAATCCAACGCAGAGCAACTCTTGCCAACACCTGCTACTTCGAACTCAGTAAGAAAACTCCTCTCTCGACGAACAAAGACCAAACTTTATAATTCACTCATTATTCTAGTCCTGCTATGTGGTGCAGAGGCATAGGCGATGACAACATCTGATGTTTCGACATTACGGGTTTACGAGAGAAAGGATCTGAGGATGATGTATGCC
The DNA here is from genome assembly GCA_037783105.1 of Bactrocera zonata. Classification (NCBI taxonomy): domain Eukaryota; kingdom Metazoa; phylum Arthropoda; class Insecta; order Diptera; family Tephritidae; genus Bactrocera; species Bactrocera zonata. Next base: position 1,573 of record JBAWJQ010005413.1, on the reverse strand, counting down.
CCTTTGTGCATTGGCAACGGCGAATATCGCATTCGAAGGAACGATGACATATACAACTTATACGACGATATTGACTTAGTTCAGCGAAGAGACAGCGGTTACGCTGGCTAGGTCATGCCGTCCGAATGGTTGAAAACGCTACAGCTCTGAGAGCATTCGACGCAGTACCCGCCGGAGGAAGCAGAGGAAGAGAAAGACCTCCCCTCCGTTGGAAAGAGCGGGTGGAGAAGGATTTGGCTACACTTGGAATTCTTCTTCTTGGAAGGAAGAACGATTGGCGAGATGCTGTACACTCGGCTACGCCAACAAAGAAGATGCACTTTTAAATGTAAATTTCAAAAAATAATTTTTTTGCAGATATATACACTTGTGGTCACGCAAACCTTACCACTATACTTTCTTACATTTTTTTCGGTCTTCGGAACTGACATGCAATGAAAAAATTATATTTTTTATTTATTTTTTTAATTTAATTTCATTTCGACAGGTCCTTCGATTATTACCTGCATTAAGCTATACTATTAAATTCTTATTTGAGGCACATTTTTATACGCTGAACAGAGTATATTAGTAGGTATATGGGAGATCCTTTTGTCTGTGTATACCAGAACAAGCAGACAGTTTTTGAGTTATTGATGTGAAATTTCACTCACATCCTTTTCTCCCCAAAAAACTCATCATATGTCGAAAACGCCGATATCGGTTCAGTATCACATATAGCTGCCTAACAAACTAAACAATCAAAATCAAGTGCTTGTGTGGAACCTTTTTTCAATTTGGCGAGATAAGCACATGAAATTTGGCATGACTTATTGTCTAAGGTGATAATGCAATCTCCGAAGAAATTTTTTGCATCGAGTCACTATAGTAAAGCTGTCATACAAATTGACCGATCAAAACCAAGTTTGTAAGAAATCTTTTGTATTTTGTGAAAGGTATTATATCTTCGATGCAAACAAAGATAACGATTTTCATTCTTTATTAATTTATTAAATAAAATTCCTCTTCAAAAAAACTAAAAAAAAAACAGTTTCTTTTTGTGAAAAGATTTTACTAAAAATGTATTTTTATTATACAAAATATCTATGTATTTGTATGCACACTAAATTTTTAATAACACGCTTTCGCTCGCAATATAATATTATCTTTTCACTTATGTATGCTCACAAACTTAATCCATAAACCACTTTACCACACTTTTCACACACTCACAAATTTACAGTTTGAATAAAAACACTTATGTATAATTACTTTGAAGCAGGTGATACATATCACATTGAAGGGTTTTTCTCCACTTACATATGTATGTATGTATCAGTATGTAAATAGAAATATGCCAGCGATGCTAGTAATATTGCAAATAGCTGGTGAATGTCGCTGGTGCTTGGCGTTCCGATTGAGGTCAGCGGCAAGCAGCACCTGCGGCATAAACAAAAAATGGGACAACATGTGTGTGGGTATGTGTGGCCATGTAATCCATAGAAATGCGCACACAGACTTGCTTGTGTGCATTTGCGATAAAGTATAAGTGCAAATATGCGCAAACAGTAGGCGCTACTTACACACTCACATA